>JAGDQP010007033.1:45901-69288 GCA_022664845.1 Lepisma saccharinum
AATTGTTCTTTGAGTGGCAAGGCTTGGTTACAGGCTACTCTACCCGTTCGGTCAGGTGGATTTGGCATTCGTCGGGCCATGGATTTGGCGATTCCGTCCTTTTTAGCGTCTTTCCATGGTTCTCGTCGTCTCGTTGAGTCTATCCTTCCACTGGGCCTTTGCCTCGACCCGGACGCCTCTATTCAAGATTGTTCAGCAAAATGGTCTACGTTAAGTGGATCAAGTTCTCCTCTTTTGGATGTCAATAGCTCTCAGTCTTCTTGGGACGATCCTATCATCAAATGTACACAATCGCAGTTACTACAATCCGCTACTTGTCTTGAAGATAAAGCCAGGCTACTAGCAGCGTATTCACCTGAGTCCGGTGCTTGGCTCCAAGCTTTGCCTTCTCCTCCTCTTGGCCTACATCTTTCGAATGAAAGCTTCCGGGCTGCTGTTGCCTTATGTTTAGGAGCAGACGTCTGTGTACCTCATCGTTGTCCAGCCTGTGGAGCATTCGTGGATCAACGGGGCCTTCACGGTCTCTCCTGTATCAGGAGTGCTGGTAGACACATGCGTCATTCTAGTGCCAATGATGTCATCCTCAGAGCTCTAGTTTCTGCTAATGTACCATCGGTACGAGAACCATCTGGCTGTAGCCGCTCCGACGGTAAGAGACCTGATGGAATGACACTAGTTCCATGGAAAAGAGGAAGACCTCTATTACGGGATTTCACCTGCGCTGTTACTCATTCTTCCTTGAAAGCGGGTGGTGCTGCTATTCGTAGAGAGGCCGATAAAAATCGAAAATATTCTAATCTACCTGCACAGTATATTTTTGTTGCGATCGCAATTGAGTCAAGTGGTACTTGGGGCACGCAGGCCTTAATTTTATTAAAGAAATTGGTCGGCGAATACAGATCGTTTCAGGTGATGCTCGCTCGACCACCTTCCTAATCCAGCGCCTCAGTATCGCAATTCAGCGAGGGAATGTATCTTCTATTCTTCGTACGTTGCCTCCTGGGAAGGCATTAGACGAGATTTTCCTGCTTTAAAGATGTTTTTTTTAGATTTTGTTTAAATACAATTGTTATTTTATTCTTTAATATAACTCGAGCTAGCATTTTTGTAATCTGCTACAACGTTTCTCTGGTATAATGTTCGGTAATATAATAATCGTTCCTGTAAGAAAGAAAAGCTTTGATATTTGCTAATTTATAATTGACATCTTTCTGTAATATATGTAATAATTTATTAAATTATATATACTCTTTTATAATGTTATATGTTATGTAAATAAATAAAATATATATCTATAAAGGCTCATTTATAAATACAAAAAACCTATAGAGTATTAGTAGTAGTGGTAGTAATAGCTGTAGCAGATCTGCCCCACGGGGGTGCAGGGCCCGGAGAGTCTGGTGAAGATAAGAGGGACTACACCCCCGCAACATATGCTATTTCCCCGTACCAAAGGGGGGACACATTAGCTAGTTTGAAAAAAAAATAACATTATTATAAATTGGTAACACTGATAATTGGAGTGCTTAGACACCCGAGCTGTTGCCAAATTGCACAAATTTTCGAACTTAGACTCTAGACATTTTACATTTAAGATGTCCAGAACTGTACCCGTCTTCCAGATTTTTTTTCGAAGTTATATCAAATTTGGTTATTTCATAACGTTCAGTACATAAAACAATACAACATATCCAAAAATGATCAAAATATAACGATAAATAAAGATAATATCCAAAGTCAAAAGAATTAGGTACCCGTCTTCGAGAATACTTTTTAGTTATATCAAATTTCGTTATTTCATCATGTTCAGGACATAAAACATTGAAACATATCCAAAAATATCAAAATATCACGATAAAAAAGATAATATTCAAAAATAAGAATTCACGCAGGAAAATTCATTTACGGGCAATGTCGGGGTCAACTCCTGTCATTCATCAATGCGCTGGGTCTCCTTTGTCTAAAACGTTACATCAAATGTTGTTATATTTTCATGTTCAAAACATTAAGGAATGCAACATATCCAAAAATGGTCGAAATATCTCTTTATTTAAGGTTACTATTTATAGTCGGAAGTCTGGCATGAAAAATTTCAAAGTTCGAAGGGCGGTTCTATGAGTCAACACAAATGAGTACCCTATGTCGACACTTTTTTCAGAGTTACATCAAATTTCGTTATTTAATAATTCTCTGGACATGAAGCAATGCAACATATCCAAAAATAATAAAATATCACGATAAATAAAGATAATATTCAAAGCCAAAATATTCGATACCTGTCTCCGAGATTTTTTAAAGTTATATCAAATTTCGTTATTTCCTAATGTTAAGGACATAACACAATGCAACATATCCCAAAATGATCAAAATACCACGATAAATGAAAAAAATATTCAAAGTTAAAATGTCACGCAGGATTCGTGCCGGTAATGCCTGGGTCGATTCGTCATTCATCAATGCGCTAGGTCTCTTTTGTCTAAAATGTTACATCAGATTTTGTTATTTTCTTATCGTTACCACATAAAGGAATGCAACATATCTAGATTTAAAAGTAGTCCAAAAATAACTATTTTAAGCATACTTTTTAAAGCTGAAATCAGACATGAAGAATTCGTTAGTACCCTAGGTCGATCCTTTTCTGTCAACGTTACATTAACTTTCGTTTCTTCCTAATTTTCAGAACAGGAAGCAATGCAACATATACAAAAGTGTTAAAAATGTCACCATAAATAAACATACGAATCAAAGTTGAAATGACACACATGCACAGTTTCATAGTTTAGGCACCTAAGGCTCTGGCCGGGACTGGAGAAGTGTCCATCAGGGCCTGGGTTTAAGGTACCGTCCGGCATTTGTTCGCTGCGAATGAGGAAAACCCTTGAAGAAAACTCAGTAAAGGTGGTCGGCCGCTGGGATCGAACCCAGGGCCTCGCAAATAGTACATGAACAACCGTTCCTTCATCATCTAGACCAAACTATAGCGAGAAATAGGTTACTTTCTAGTTACTTTCTAAAACGTGTTTTATTCACCATTCCTCTCCAGCTATGAGAAAAAAAAGCTTGAACATGCATATACTTGTACGATAATGGGTAGTTTCAAGTAGTTTGTTTAACTTCATGAGCTATAGGCATGTTAGGCTTACGCCGGGGTAGAAGACGGGAAATGATTCGGGAAGGTGACAATCGGGGCATATGTTGGAAATGCCATCCCGGCATTTTCCCGGTGTGAGACCCCTAGAAACACCTGAGTTATGATTGCCGGACGCTGGGATCGAACCCAGGACCTTCCGAATGCGACGCCATTGCTCTACACAATGGCTCTGTAGGTAGATCAACTTGTACTTTAAATCATGACAGCGGCCACTATGATCTTGATTATTCAAACCGTGTTTTCTAAAGATATGTTGATTGACTTCTTCCCGTCAACCAACGCATGAGAGATACTGGGTACTTTCGAGCAACATTTTTAACTTCATGGCTTTTAGGCATCTGTGATTCAGGCCCGGAGGTGCCGCGTCCTAGGTTTAAGGTACCATCCCGAATTATGCCTTGAATTGCCTTGCGAATTAACTTTAGTCAGAATGATCGTGCAAAATTTCATCATTATATGATGTCAGGAATTGAGTTCAACTAACGCTGCAAGGTTTGAGTATATAATATCGATCTATATTAACATTTCAATAAAAAACCTATTATCTTTTGAGGTAAATAAGACGTTCAGATGTTGGTCCTTTCTAGAAGATAAATCGAAAAGCTCCTCCTGTATTCCTGCAAGATGACTGACGCCATGGTATATCAGTAGAACTCATTATCAACTGTTCCATCATCTGCACTTAGGTAGTGACCAATGTCATTCAAACCAAAACACTAGCTATTAGTTAACACGAAAATATATATTTCCTTTGTTGTTGCATTTCCATGGTTTCAGCAAATTAGCATTTTACGACGCCATCTTGGAAAACATGGATTCCTTCATTAGAGTGTGGTGTATTTTGTTCCAGTAATTTTCCAACCAGTGTACAAGATGACACTTTCAACTACCGGGTGAGTCGAAATATTTTCTTTATTCGTATACGTTGAAATATAGTTGAACTTGTAACTAAAGAATAATAGTCAAACGCATTGTATTATAGGTACTAATATAACCATTGTCCAAATAGTGCTTCAAAAAGACACGTTTAGTGACTTATCTAATCCCCCCGAAGTGTATAAATCGTCACAAAGAATGGCATGTGTTTAACTAGTAAAATTTAGTAAGGTGACTTCAAATATGATATTGATACATGAACAAGGACTGTTTCCAGACGGGACCTGAACCATGTCCATATAGATGTGAAGGAGCAACTACTTAGATATATGATCATTACTGAGAAAGTTCGAAATACATTTTCATGTGTAACACTATTAGATGAAAACAACATTATTCGGGGTGGTCGGTCGCCGCTGGGTTCGAACTCACGACCTCTCGAATACTATATGAACAAACCGTTCCGTCATCTCCTAGACGAATTTTACCATTCCTCTTTCTCCAGCTATGAGAAGATAAAGAGCTTGAAAACACATGGACGATGCTGAGTAGTTTCGAGCAATATTTTTAAATTGATGGCTCTTAGGCATCTATGAATAAGGTGCCACGGCCTGAGTTTAAAGTACTATCCCGACATTTGTCTTGTGCGAAAGATCATTATTCAAGCAAACAAACTGATGGAGCTGAATCATGTCCTCTAAGTCCAACTTCGGGTATCTTCGGAAACAGTAAATCAAAGATACCAGGTTCGAGCCCTGGAAGGAAGAATGAACCTTCGCAATTGGAAAACAATGTGCAGATGTTTATTTTTCTTCTTTTAAGTGCAGTAAGACATGTTGAAATGTTATTAAGTGTAGAAAAGAGTAACATTCATTAAAATACATAATGATCCAATATTTTGAAACCATACATACATCTGAGCATGTCTGGGACGGGCGTAAGCCATAGTGTTGTTACCGCCCATACACTTCATTTTTTCTTTATCTTGTCTGAGCATGTCATCGCTTTGTCACCTTCGTTTCCGTACGTAAAAGTTCATTCGCAATGAAAGTGAAGACAGAACATTTAGTTCTTGCATTCATAGTGCAATAAACAAGAGAAAGAATAGAATAACAACAGCATTTGCAACGCATTTCAAAGGTATTATCTTGAAAACCGAAAATTCAGTCATGTTTATTCAGAAGGAGTTATCAGCAATAAATAGATAGATGTGTTCATGCTAGCTCAGTGGTAGAGCGCATGGCTTCTAATCGTGGGATCCTGAGTGCGAATCCCGTGCTGGATAGTTTTTCTTTGTAATGATATATTCCTCAAAGCATGAATAATTAGATATAATAAAATTAATCAGTTTTATATGTATTCATACAAGCATTTCAGGACATAAGTAAGTATTATATTAAAAATATAACATCAGAGAAGTGGTGGGTATTGAATATTTTTAAAAACATATGTTAATATTTTGTTTTTACAGACTTCTTTATTCTTAAATAAATAGTATTTTCCATCGGGCTGGGTTTGGCTGGTTGCAGAACACTTTAGCATTTGAGGAACACGATATTAGCTTGAGAAATAGTATGAACGCCGCAATAATCCGAAGATAATTATTAATAAAAATAAGTTTCTCAACGGTGCAAATTAACCAGAACAACGCCATCCGTTGAGCACAGAGATTGGAAATAAGACATGTGACTGGGCTTTTTGCGGCATACGTGCACTGTAACTACAAGTTCGAAAGAGACGTTTGACAGCTCACCTTCTTTTATCAATGTTTTATATGACAAGATAGGATATAAGGTGTGTTAAGGAAATTAGTGAGTAAGAGCCTTTCTAATGAATTAGGTGAAAATTGATTGTTAGAATATTTAACTATTTTTGCACTCGTTGGTAATTAATAAAAAAGTGGACGACTGATCTAGAGGTCGGCTACTTGAGCAGAAGATCTAAGGTTCGAATCTACCCGGGACAACACTTTTTCTTCTTACTTTTATATATATATATATATATATATATATATATATATATATATATATATACTTGTGTTTTATACGTTCATATTTATTATTTAATAATTGCTAGGATGTGTATAAATAACTGTTTGCTTACGAAAGCTGGGATGTATTTGGATTCACGCCTGGGCGACGCAGCCCAAGTTAGCAGTGGGCATACGCACAAGTGTTAGTCACATTCCATCCCACTTGTCAATTTTCTATTTAATATACAAAATTCATTTTATCTTTATCTTTTCCCAGTCCCTGTGGTGTTGATTTGCACGATCGAGACAGTCGTAATAAAGAACTTTTTAAGACATTCTTACCTTAAGCAATTCGTACTAGAATGTAAAAAATATTCATGCACGATTAAAATGAAACTAATGAGGCGCGCAAATTGAAGAATTTAATAAAGTGACTCTCTATGAGAGTGCGCCCTATGATTTTCTTTTTAATCAGCCGTTCCAACCTGAGGTATTGTGACATATCTTCTATAAGAACCAGGGGTGGTCGAGTAGATAGCATTAGGAAGTCAATTATTCAATTACCGAATTCCAGAATGTCGAGATTTCGGAACTTCGCAATTCTAGAAAATGAAAATAGCATAATCAAATATATGAAACATAAAACTTGACAGGGTTGTAGGAAAGAAACCGTATAAATCCGCACTTTCAATAATTCTGTAATGGAAGTAAATTCGAAAATTTTCATTGCCATTATCTTTTTAGGTATGTTCAACAATTTGTTACGTTTAAACTCTGGGATTTCGGAATATCCCAATTCTAATACAACATTTTCAAGTGATATGAGTAGCATTGTCATCGAGCATCGGAAATTTCAATCATGTTACCTCAGAATGGGTTTGTAGGTGTGTTCATGTTAGCTAAATTGTAGAGCACGGGATTCCTTCTCATTAGATCTTGAGTTAGAAGCCAAGAGAGACCTTTTCTTTTTCTTTATTAGTTGAATTCCACAAAAATATGATGCAAGGAGTGGTTGCTGCGAGAAACATTTTCAGAAAAGTTTAGGCAGCCCTAAAAAGGGCTGTTTCGGGAGTTGGGGTGAGGGACACTAATATTGTGTCCAAGACCCTTCTGCATTTATTACACGTTCCAATCTTCTGGGCATGGAATCTATTAGAGTACTCTTCACCTCTGCTTACATATTTACCATGGGATTGATTACTGCTCCACAAGGCGGCCAGTCAATTCAATCAATCTCAGGCTGCCCTGCAAACCATTCCTGATCCACACCTGAAGTATGTATTGGGGACTGGTCTTGGTGGAACTGAATAACACAATGAGGCTGAGGTACCAGTACTGATGGCACCATGATGTTACTCATGATGTGTAAGTACTGAGCAATGTCCAGGTGTCCTTCAATTCTGTGTAGCTGTCCTGCACCGCGAATGGAAATCCAACCTCAATATGAAATAGATATACGACTACTGGGATTGCAAACAGCCACATATCCAGGGTCATATCGGGTGACCCTCGGACGATACACAAATCGACGCTCCTCATTCGATGTTTTGAATATGGATTCATCTGCGAAAGCTACGTTTTCCCAGTTGCGATCCACATTCGCATGTGAAAATGCTAGACGGTAAATTTTGTGTTGGTCTGAGAGATTTTCTTTCACGGCAGCAACACGACCACGTCATCCAACCTGACGAAGCCTTCGGAGTGCTGTGTGCGTACTACCAGGAAAGTGGGGAAGCTTCCCTTAGCTGTCAAGACGTCCTTAGTGAGTCTAACCGGGCTTCGTTTCCTAATCTTTCATCTTATGCCTCGGTAGACACATGAGCACGACCAGGAGATCGTAAATTGCCAGTCTGACCTGTAGTACGATATTGCCGAATCCCTCGCCTTGCTGTAGCGGCAAGCACACCCATTCCTCTCCCAGCTGCAGTCCCTCTAACTACCACAAAGTAATTACAGCTGAAAATCTGTCCATGATCAGCATCGCTCTAAGCTTCGCGCAGCAAGGAACAAGCAACAGCAGGTAACTGGCATGCGACTGGTTAATTGCAGGGCATGCTCCTTGTGGGGAACGATTTGGTTAACATTCGCAGAAGGAATCTTAAAATGGCACTGGGAATATAATAAGAATAGTAATAGCTTTCATAAATGAATTTTCATAAATAAGAAAAGCTAGTCTAATAAACAAAGTTAATGCCTATACACGTATAAAATGTAAATTCTGGAATTAAATATAGAAAAAGCATCCACAGGTTTGCTCTGTTACGAAAACAGCAGACGGGAAATAAATTCCATTTAATCTTCCTTATCTAAAATCACTAACGTATAAATTGGTCCACGTAGCGTGACTCAATCTGCTGGTGTTTTAAGAAGACAAATCTAAGCAACATTTCTCTAGTTGTAAAAGTAGCTCGTGGTTAAAATCTTTGCTTTCTAAACCACTACACGAATATGGGTTCAAGCCCTGGCCAGGTCTAGTATTTTTCCTTCTAGTTAATAAGTCAATAATAACTTCTCTTCATCAGATGACAAAAGTATAGGATTTGCCACCAAGAGGGAGCGAGAAGGTGAGAGAAAGAAAAAAGCATTTCAGACCCATAGAAAGAACTTCAGTCTTCTTTTCTGAAGAACAGTTTAGTATCTTAGTGACTCATCGTTCGTGGGGATCATGAGTTTAGGGGATATTGAATATGTATGAACTTGAGGATCGTCAATTTGCTGTGTAGCATCTTGATATAACAGCATTTACTTAATTTGTATTTAACGTTCAGTTATAATATACCGACGTTCTGTCAACATCCACCATTTGTCTGATGTTATATTTAAAAAATTATATTTGCTTATGTCCTGAAATGCTTGTATGGATACATATAAAATTGATTATTATTATTTTATCTAATTATTCATGCTTTGAGGGATATCTTTACATAAAATAAATATCCAGAACGGGATTCGAACCCAGGACCTCACAATTAGAAACCACGCGCTCTAAAATTGAGGTAGCACGAACACATCTATCTACTTCTTTCTGATAGAACTCGTTCTGAAGAAACGTGACTGAATTTTCGGTTTTCAAGACAATGCTTTTGAGATGCGTTGCAAATGCTGTTGTTTTTCTCTCCCTTCTCTTGTTTATTGTACTATGAATGCAAGAACTAAATGTTCTGTCTTCACTTTTATTGCAAATGAGTTTTAGCGTACGGAATATTAGCTGTCAAAGTGATGACGTGCTCAGATGTATGGATGGTTTCGAAATACTGGATCATTACGTATTTTAACGAACGTTACTTTTTCCTACAGTTTTCAACATGTCTTGTTGCACTTAAAAGAAGAAAAATAAACATCTGCACATTGTTTTTCAATAGCGAAGGTTCATCCTTCCTTCCAGAGCTCCAACCTGGTATCTTTGGTTTACTGTTTTCGAAGATACCAGAAGTTGGATTTAGATAATTTTCAGCTCAGAACAGCCTTATCAATGCGGTCCTTTTGGAATAGGCTGTACAATCACTTTATCAAATTGCCACCCTAAACTTTGAGCAGGGATTTCACGGTAAACGTGAGAGAGTATAATCAAAAATAATGTTGCTTCAATCGGTACAAACGACGTAACATAAAGTAGAATTGTTTTCATAAATAGTATTATGACTTGAACTGCACCGTGAAGTAAGTAACCCAAAGTTGACTGGTGAATCCTTCGTTTCCGTGAAGATAAAATGCAAAAGTTTGGTTGGTTCATTTGATCAACACGACGTAATGTACACTTTTTATCAAGAGTACATACAATCTGTTGGGGTGCTACGTCACGCTGCGAACCAAACTTTGATCGGGCATTCCCCTGTATTGGTGAAGGTACGATAGACGTTTTTTTGGTTCAATCGGGACAATGGAAGTACTTGAAATTACGCTTATTTTTATCAATAGTACAATCACTTGGGGTGCAACGTCAAGTTTGCAGCCGAAACTTTGACCGGAAATTTCCCGGTATCAGTGAGGGTACAATCGAAGATTTTTGTTGGTTCAATCGGTACAATGGATGTACTTGAAGGTACAATTATTTTTATCAATAGTGCAAGCATTTGGGGTGCAACGTCAAGTTAGCACCCCAAACTTTGACTGGGAATTTCTTGGTATCGCTGAGTGTACAATCGAAGATTTTTGTTGGTTCAATTAGTACAATGGAAGTACTTGAAGGTACAATTATTTTATCAATAGTGCAATGACTTAGGGTGCTACGTCAAGTTAGCACCCCAAAATTTTGATCAGGAATTTCGCAGTATCGGTGAGGGTACAATCGAAGGTTTTTGTTGGTTCAATAAGTACAATGGAAGTACTTGAAGGTACAATTATTTTTATCAATAGTACACACATTTGTGGTGCTAACTTGACATACGCGTCTATACCGACGGTAGTAGCATGCAAGTTGACGGAATATTATCATGCAATAATCCGAAAACTGGACAAGAAGAAGTGGTATACATCAGGCTTAGGAGGCTAATCAAAAGCGAAAGAACGGCCTCAACGTGGCCGAAAGAACTTTACTCGATTCTTTACGCACTAAGCAAATTCATATACTTCCTTTTGAACAAAAGGTTTACCCTTTATTCCGTTGCAAAATGCCTCCCTACACTTCACTCACAGCCCGAACGAGTGGGTATATTTACCGAATATCGAATCTTTTTAGCTGATTACAACTTCGAGATCCAGCATCGGCCAGGAGCAACATTTCCAGCTGATATCATCAGCCCTTTAGAATCATCTGAAGGCATTAAAAAAGAAGAAAGCGAAGGAAACCAAGAGAAGGAACAGAGCAAAACAGCAAACAGGGATAAAATGAAAGATGATATAGGGGATTGAGAAGAAATTAATGCTTTCCAGCACAATTCATTACAAGAAACCGCTCTCCAAACACAAAAACTTTTGCCAACAAAAAATAAAGGAACACCAATTATGCATCATATATGGATATCATAACGGCTCTAGAAGGTCACGTCACGGAAAATAACTCAATGTTAAGATCCTTAAAATTCTACTGTTTAAAAGATATATATTATAGCGGACACAAAAACACCCTGATATTGGCATTTTGAATTTTTGTGCATACCTAAAACATTAGCAAACGATTGGTTTAAGTACATTCATAAACACTGCACGACAGCTCACGCTGGGTTCAGAAAGATATACAGAACTGCATTAAGGAAATAATACCTAGCATCTATGAAAGCCTATCTTTTACACTGAAAGAAGAATCGTACAGAGTGATAAAATATAAAAAAAAGGCATCAAGACTTCTGGCATCAAAGAAAAGGCATCAAAACTTCTTCATCACCCAATCGGGCAAAAGCCAAGCATATTTTTTTGACACCCTGGGACCATTTCAAACAGAAGATGGAAGGAGAAGCTACCTGTATGTGTGCGTAGAAGCAGACACTCCTTACATCGTAACAAAAATAGTGCATTCAGTAAATGTGGATAGACTAACAGAATTCTTAGAAGAAGATATCATATTCATGTTTGGCGGATTTTGTTATCATTCTCTCAATCGCCATCCAGTACACATGGCAAAGAAGATGCTAGCCTTGGCAGCTAAACATGACTTTGAATTTAGATTTTCACCAGCATATGCTATAATTCTAGTGGCCTCGTAGAAATTTTTAATAAATTCCTCCAACAAAGCTTAAAATTTTATATAAAAAATAACCCAAATTGATGGTCAAAGCTACCGTCATTTATAGTCTTTGCGGTAAAGACAATGGTTCAAAGTAATGCCAAATTCAGTCTTCTTTGTTTTGTATGGATACAATGCTAGAACTCCTGCCGATTGCAAATTTGGGACGGTACCTTACACGCAAGTGGACAGAGAATCTCTTTCACAGATGAGAGAAGGTAGAAACTAATTTGCAAATAGCCTATGAACAACAAAAAAGTACTTCGATGCAAGACACTCGCATCAGGTATTTAAGAAGAGAGATGAAGTATTAATCTTCTACTCGTATCGCAAGCCAGGATTATTAGAAGTAAGGACACAAATTTATTAAGGACCCGGAATCATACTGGAGAAGTTTAACTCCAATCTATACAAAGTACAGATGCCAGACAAGTTCTGAGAGAAGGTCCAAGACATCTCAATAGACATGTTAAAGCCATACCATTCTGAAGTCACGGAGAAACTGAATACTTAGAATGTGTACATTGAAAACTTGAAACGAAACTTGGCTACATATTTGTAGATGTTCTGGAAATTTGAGTAATAAAAGTCTTTAAAAAATTGGGCTCATTGAAAACCCCATTTAAGTACTAAATGTACGATCAAGACATGAATAGTTTCTTGTTACACAGGTGATCCACGTCTAAATTGACACATATGTTTTATGTAAGAATTGAAAGGTATCGTAACCTTATAAACAAAGTAAAACTTAAGTACTGAGTCATTGTACTTTCTGAATACTATGAAATAATTGCCTCATATTCAACTGTTTTGTGTTAATGACAAGAATATTAAATTTTTATTAATTCACATCTTAGGAACATTAAGTACAAGGCTGTTCAGTTATGAACATAAACTACCAGTTGAGTATTAAACTACAATTTTCAAGTTAACTGACATTCGGGTATCCTTATTGTCCTCCTAAGTTAATAGAATTTGTGTTTTCCTAGGTAAATAGTATGTAGTTCCAACTGGGCGTAGGCTCAAGATAGAGTTGGTGCCTTATTCTAGGTACATTTGCAGTATTCATCTAGGTTCATGCTAATTATATGAATTATTATCGAGAAAGGAAACACATGAATGAACTGTTGCCAATAGGAACATTTGACGTAATGTCCAACTTGAGAAAAGTAGTCCTCATTTATGACCAATCAGAGATAGGTAGGTGGAGTTGTCCTTTGGTACCATTATCCAAGAATGTGCCAATATGCCAAGAATGTCTGTGATAAATAAATTCATAAAGCAGGGCCTACCATCTCTCAAGTGAATGCAGTGACAGGGTGTTCTTTGTCCTCCAAAAAGTCAATTCTACGGTTTACTATCAGTTCAAATG
Organism: Lepisma saccharinum; assembly: GCA_022664845.1. NCBI lineage: Eukaryota > Metazoa > Arthropoda > Insecta > Zygentoma > Lepismatidae > Lepisma > Lepisma saccharinum. The sequence continues at coordinate 58,935 of JAGDQP010007033.1, forward strand.
ATCTGCGGATATTCTATCGATTTCAAGGAGTTAATTTGATGAGATAAGCCCGAGTTAAGGAGATTTTTGTTGAATGTTGAGGTTATACAATTTTATATTGCATTATCCGATTCTATTGGGATGGTATCCTCAATAGTAAACTTTTATTGTTTGCTTTTTCAGCCATTTCTTCTAAGTGAATATTTACTTCGCGTAACGGGAAGCAGTGTAACTTCACAAATGCAATGAGAATGAAAATACAATATTAATAAATGGAAAGGCAAGTATTTGGTGCAGATACGCCGAATTGTATGAAAGAAATTAGACATATTAATTTTTAACTATTGGTAGCACCGATAATTCCGTTGCCCGGAGTACCTCTATGGCTTGTCCCAGTAGATAAATGCAGAATTTGGTGCGAATAAGGTAAATGCTATGGAAACAATATGAATTATTTAATTTTTAAATTGGTTGGCAATACTGACAAGTGCGGTGCCGGAAGTGATTCTGTTGCCTGTTGCAATAGCTAAATAGCAAATTTATTACATATACGGACAATGACATGGGAGTGATTATAAATATTAAATTTCTGAAATTGTTTGGAAAACAATTATCACTGAGGTGCTTGCGACGCCCGTACTACATCTAGGATCTTTCTCAGTAGCTAAATAAGTTTAGTGCGGATAGCTCCAACAATGTGGAAGCAACTTGAAAAATATTTTATATTGGGTGGCAACACTAAAAACTAGCTCTACGACTTGTGCCAGTATACCTCATCTATAAGTATACAAAATTTAGTGTCCATCAACGGATGCGTGTATATTTGTGTAAGTGAAAATATTTGTAAATACTGAATTTTGAAATAGGTTGGAATCACTGGCAGCTTGAGTACTTAGGATGGGGAATATCTGGTAGATTATTTAGAGATGTCCTATCTTATTTTTGCTAGGTGATAATCATCAAAGTTTTCCCGGTCTTCCATAAATAATATACGCCGATATCACCTTATTTGATTACGCATACCAACCCCCCTAACCATTATCTCTCAATCTGCAGTACATTCCCATCACCATACATTTTGCTATGTGTACCTGCATGCGAATATGTAAATCATCGTCTGATATACTAAAAGTAGTACCTACATGTCGATGTAGGTCATGACTGTTTTTTACAGAGTTCATACATTTATCAATTCAAAGTTATTATACTGTACCACAAGGAAAATCATCAGAAAAATACTAGACTCAATAGAATTCTATTCTATTCGAAAAGATGTTTTAATATTCTAAGCATTATAAAAACAATTTTATTATGTTGATAGAGAAGTATGTAAAAAAATCATTTTTGCTACTGTCAATTTTCTAGTAATATTTAATTACAAGCGTTACTGGATATTGTATCATGTAAATGAAATGCTGTTGATAGCACAATCACGTCTGTCCAAGACGGGTTGTTCTAAAAGTTTCTCTACAGCCAGCATTTCTATAGCTGACAAATCGTTTTTGTTTGGCGAATAGAATCTCCTTTCCTTATCATGATACGATTTTTTCTTGCGACCCTTAAACCCCTTTGGCTATTACCTGGCACAACCATATTTTGCTGTCTTCCTCGTCAGAAATCTCACTAACAAAATGTCACCTTGGATGATTTTAATTTGTTTTCAGGTTCCTTTCGTAGTTCAACTTCCTCCAGAAGTTCTTCCATTGTTTCTTGTCTTCATACAGAGTACACATCCTCTTCAGAATAACTGTGGTTGCTCCGATTGGGTTCTTCTCTGATTAGACCTTGGTGTGTTACGTTGGGTAGGCGTGATCCTGTTGGCCTAGGGTCATCATGAATAATAGCACCCTCTTGATTTGTCTGTCTTGGCAACGTATCCACACCAACGCTCTTTTTATGGATCTACGACAATCATATGTTTTAGTGAAAATGCAGTGTTCAAAGTTGCCCATAAGAACCTCATTTTGCTGAGTACATCAAAATACATTTTTAAAGATAATATATAGTAAAAAAGAACAACCTCTGCAGAACCAAACTCAACTTGTAATTATTACGCACTAGTTTCAGGATACTGCAGCACTGAAAGTCTCCATGGTTTTATTTAGTACTGATTTTAAGACTTACACTTTAGTAGATTTATTGCAAGATATAGGCATTTGAGTTCAATATAATCCTCAGGTAATATCCAAACACACCTAACGTTTTGATTTTGTTCACGTTCAATAGGTGCCCCTTGGAAAAATATGTTTTGAAATAAACAAAAACTCCAAAATGTGTTAAAAGTCACCTCACCGATCAAATCACCTCACCCGACGGTATATTAAACATCGAAAATCAAGTTAATGGTAATTCAAGTCAGTTTTGGAAATTTGTGAAAAGCAAATCAAGACCTCTTCCTACAATTCCGGTTTCATTTATTGGTAAACTAATCAATGTTACAGAGAAAGTCAAACTGAATTTTAAACAATGGAAATAGGAAATTGAACGCATTAGTAGTAGTCTCAACAATCTGTCGATTTCTCATATTGGTATGAAAGAGGTAGAAGTTGCAATAAAGAAGTTAAAGCCTAAGAAGGTGACTGGTCCAGATGCCATGCCTCCTTATATAGTGAAAAAATCCTCATTGAAACATCCCTTACATATAATATTTAATCTTTCATTCCATTACGTACATGGAAATTTCCACAACAGTGGAAAAAGGATCAGATTATGATTATGATTTTTCTCTCCGACACGACACAAATAGTGCAATGGCTCAACTTTTTCTTAGCAAATGAACTCAATAACATGTATAGCGTGACAATTTGTAGATTAAGATGTGCTAATGGCAATGAATATCAAGGTTTAAAAGTACTTCCAAAGGGAAGTCAATAGGTGTTACCAATGCAAGTGATTCGTATAAAGCGAGAAACCATATTACTTGCATGTACTACCTCTGTTTGCCCTGTACAGTAATGCACGAACATATTCTGTATTCTTCATGAAAGATACCCTGAAAGATTATTCAACTAAACCTGAAGCACAAAATATTGTTTTGTGAATGTGACTTTCCTGATACTAAAATTCTAAATTAATAATATGGTGATTTTCTTTTCATGTGTGACTTCAATATAGGGATTAAAGCCATTTAACAAGTTAGCCATTTTGAAAAAGGTTTTCCCTTCACTCTCCCTCCGCCTCCCTCCGTCTGCGCGACTAACTCAAAGACGCAGAGATCGTAAATAAATTGTAAGTAATAACCTATGGGTTCCCTCTTCCTTTCGAATGTAATGTGTTTCTTTCAATAATTCTGTCATGAAAAACTAAAATAAAAAGTCTGTAATACAAACGAATACTTCTGCCTCAATCAATGATATGTTAGAAATTTATGAATGTTCACCACAAAATACTATATTCTCAATGTTTCTCATTCATAAATGTAGCAGATAGTAATACACCTTCCAACTGTTGAAAGTGTGATCTTACTTGACGTAAACGTTTCAATCTAGTGTATTATTGGAATATTTCTTGTTTAGTCAAGAGTATTCCTTGATATTCAATAGTGAAAATCTCAAGCATGGAATGCCACCTGAATAAGAATTTTAAAAAATGAAATAAAATAGTACTATATCTGGAGACTTGTTCAGAGACAACGAGGACGTCAAGATCTACACCATACATGGGATAGGGTGTTTAGTTACATTAGGCTCAAAATAATTCTTCGGGATTTCTAATGACAGGACAACAAATCTTATATGAATGTGGGCAATATATACATTTAGAACGGGATTTAGATGCACTTGGACAAATAAATGAGTTCCGAAAGAATTAAAGATGGTTAGAAAGTATTCAAATACTAAACTTTAATGTAATTTTCTTCTAGCTTACATTTTCTGTATTGTAGGAGGAAAAGAAATTTGTAAATGAATAAACCAAAAACAAATTAATCAAATGCTAAATAATTGCTTTATTCATAAAATCTACTTAACAAAACATAAATTTAATTCTGTATATATAACCCAAAAAGCCATTGCCCAAGAAATAGTATTTAATGAAATCGAACCTTTACAGATATAGAAACACATTCAGATTCACTCGTGTTAAGTAGTAATGTTTTTATACTCTTGTTATTTACTTATAATTATATAAGTTTGCTTCGTCCGGCACAAAACATATGCAAATTTTAGATAGTGAAGTAATATATGGAGAACTGGCGTGTCTATTTGACATAATGACTTTTAAGAAACAGCTTATTCGTATAAATGTATATGAATACTTTTTCCTAAGATAAAGCAATATCAAACCATGAATATTAATATTTTCATCTTTATATACGAGTGTCAACTAAAGTTCTCGGCCTACCCATGAAGCCCAATTTTAGATTTGCTAGTTAGACTACCAATGTCTAAAAGGTTCCATACCTAATTTCAAACAAATACATTTTTCTTTGTTATTCAATACCTGCTAAAAAAGGGAAATGAGTCCACTGGACATCAACAAGGACATGTTGGAAACGTTCGGGTGGGGTTAATCCTTTCTATTGCACCGTTAAGAAGTAGGTGGCAGCATTATAGAGGGGGAAGGCTCTCGCAGTGCAAGGCCAGCAAATGCGTTTACGGATGAAAGTAATCACAGCAATCCAGAACCTTGTGTAGACAGGCGTGTGACAGAACGTTTCATCGCAAAAAGTGGATATATTCTAGAAACGTGTTGGCCACATCTTAACAATTGTGCTGGACAAACACAACCGAGAATAGTGACTATTGAAAACAAACACGAGAGACACGTAATGTCTACCACAAACATGACCTTCCTTGAGGCAGATCCTGTGAAATTTCTCGAACGTTTTGTGAACATGGACAAACGTGGGTTTACCACTTTCAGCCAGAGTCCAAGGTGGAATCAAAAAAGTGGAATAAAAGAACCCCTCCTGCCACATTTAATGGTTCAAATCAGTTCTATCAGATGGCATGGTTATGGTCTATTTATTGGAATGTGAGGTGCATCATCCTGGCTGAATACTAGAGAGGGGGTGAAACTGTGAACGGTGCATATTATGTTGTTGAACTGAAGCATTTATGTAAGGGCATTAAGGCGAAACGTTCCGGAATGTTGAAGAAACGTGTCCTTTTCCACCAAGACAACGCACTCGCATACAAGTGCACCATTACAATGTTTGCCATCGAGTCCTGTGGCTTCGAACTGCTTGAACACCCTTCCTACTCTCCAGACGTGGTTCCAGCAGACTTTCATCTGTTCCTTAAACTTACGCAACACACAGCTAGAACCCACTTTACATCAGATGATATCATGGCTGCGGTGGCGCATTTTGTTTGACATGCAGGATGAAACATTTTATAAGGAAGGAATAATGGGCTGCAGCGCCGGCGGCAAAAATGTTTTGCGTTGAAAGGGCACAATGTTGAAAAATAGCCAAGAAAATTTGAGCTTCAACTTTTACTGGTAGGCCGAGAAATTTTCAGTCGCCCCTCGTACAAAGTGTATTGTTGTATTATTAAAGCTTATCGTTTCAATTACCTTTGCGAGAAAAATAAAACAAAAATAATAAACGTACTTCTTTACTGTGTTAAACAATGATGATATTTGAATTCTGATCTTCATCTTGTGCTCGTGTATAAGTTCGAGCTTTGAATGATTGCAACAAACGAGGTACAGCATAATACAATTAATCTAGTCATAATCTAAAATCATTTGATCAACAATCCTAACCAATAAATGCAAAGTTTTGTAGTATAAAAGCTAAAGAACTTTCTGGAAAACTGAAGATCAGCAGCCATACAAACGTTGCAGCTTTAGCGCGTCTTTCTCACTCATTGTCCCATCGTTATATATTACGACGTCATTGTGCTAAAACATAAACAAGAAATACTTAGTTGAAGTTCATATCTGAAGATGATAATAATCATAATAATAATAATACAAAACAATATTAATAGGAGTACGTGGATGGATCAGGAAAAAAAGGTTACATGAAGCATTCTGGGAATACATGAAATAGGAAATATGTAATTTGTTTACCCGGAGGTGCAACAGATGGCGCTATGTACGCGTCGCGAATTTCGACAACTTTACGTTGATCGTCAGTTGAATAGTAGCCAATACAATGGTTAGACGCTTGCAGAATTGCTCCGCCGTAAAAATGCTAGGTGTAATACGCTTCTTGTGGGCGACGGATGTTCCGGCAGATGTTCCATGAAACAATTTGATGCAGGCATCATACGATTTATACGGTCCGTCAAAATCAAGAGTCCCCAATATAGTCAGGACTTGGCCCCAAATGGCATTTTCCATTCTCCCAGCTAAAAACGGTTCTTGTCCGACTATAAAGTAGTTCAGTGAGCAGCGTATGATAAATGTCTCAATCGCCTTGGTGATTATGTGTAAAAGTGAGGTGTGTGTAGCCTTCTAAGAATACAGCATCAATTTCGTGCGCGACAATACTTTGGTTTTCCATTTGTTGTTGTAAACTTTCTTCTTACCCATCCACCCATTTTTATGTTTACTTGTTACCAAGACTTCGATTGAAATGTATCATGCCATTACATTAGATAATCTGATGAAATTGTTGTGTTTATATAATCATTTTGCAGTCTTTGTAACCAAAGCTAGAAATGATCTACTTGTATACTGCATCTAACTCTTCCTTAATCGCCAACGTTTGTCTAATACTAGCAAAGGGGCAGTAATATATATGATACACTCATGATGTAGCTTATCATGTGACATGTGATGATAGTTTTGCTGGGCAAAGATGCTTTTATTGTGTTTTCCAACACTAGAAATATGAACTAGAAGAGTGGTAGCGCACCTGTCTGTCTAGAATTGACTTATATCATTGTATACAAATTGAACTAGACGTCGCCGTGGCCGACAGGTTAGCGCCATGGCGTTCTATGCGCATGGTCACGGGTGCAATTCCCGCGCCCATTTTACCAAAATTGTAGGTTCCGTCCTTAGAAGATCACACGTTCATCTAGAACGTTAATAATAATTCAATCGTCAAGCAATCTGATCTGCGTGTAAATTCGTATAATAAGTTACGGTAACTCTGGGTTTAGTGAAGACAGTGCTTTGCATTTATTCAGCACTGTAATACTTCAGTCAACAAAAGTTTAGTTGTGTGTAAGTTTAACAAAAAGACACAAATGAGTTTAAAATTAGAATAGACCCGTGCATACAGTGAATCTGGAAAGAATTGTTCGAACGGACAGAGTTAAGCAATAAACTTTAGGGTCATGAAATAAATCAAGGCCACTGAACTAAAATCTCAAATCACCTTCTCTCTACCTGCTTCCGTTGAGCTTGCGTTAAATACAAGAATAACATTAAAACTTCCATAAATTATATTTTTCTTTTCCTGGCGGGTTGGAGAGGGATACTGAACGAACATTGAAAATATTTTTATTTTATTTTGAAAACAATAGATCTGTTCCATCTCAATTCAAGAATGTTCCTTCCACCTTTCAAGTCGTAGACTTTGATGTTTTTTTCCTATGAGCGCTTTATAGAAGATTAGGAGACAAGCATTATTTTATTTTTCCGGAAAAGAATTTTCTGCCGAGATATTAGCTTCTAATATTCATTGTTGATAATTATTATTGAAGCTCAAAACGTAGTACGCGGCGTACTCTGTATTAATTTGAACTCATAGCAACTAATGAACATGAAGAAGTCATTCTTTTTTTTATAAGATAGTTACTTGTCTGTAGTTTGTGCTGTCAAAAACAGTATCTTAGTATCGTTTGTATAGAGTGCTCAGAAATTCTGACAACATGGAAGAAAACATCGAAAATTCCAAAATTTCGGAAATCTTTTATTTTCATCCGTGACAAAGTATGTATTTATTGTTTAAACCTTTGGGTGACCACTTCTACGTACTTGGTCACAAACTACCTTAGAGAGGTTGGTACCTTTACTTTCAATATAACTACAACGGATATTTGGGTATTGTTTCAAAGCTTTGCCATATTTTTTACCATTTGTAAAAAAAAAAAAACTCAAATATCAATTCTTCAGTGTAGTGTGTTTGTTCTAAGAGATGATCAAGGTTCATTACCGATCGGACATTGGTTAAGATTTTTTGACTAGGCCTTAAATGTTTCCTTTAATTAACGTTATTTTGTAAACTCCCTCATATTGAACCATTTTCTCAGGAAGTGCAGTTGACCAAATTAGGAATTGGATTCTAAAGGCTTCCTGAAAAGTTCGGTTATTTTCAAAAGTCGTCTATTTATTTGGGTGCCATTTTCTCACAAGCACATTGCAAAAGTTATTTTTCAGTATATTGGAGAGATTTACGTGTTTTCAAAACCGTAGAAATTTCACAATCGACTAGACTTTGGTTTAGATTTTACGGCTAAATGTTCCCTACGAAAGCACTGCACTCGCGAGAAGCTACGGCAGCTACTGAATATTGCGGAGGAGAGGAACTCCGCATTATATGGTAACTCTGACTAAAGTGGCCTCTCCAGGAGTGTTTCGCGAATGCATTTTTCGCAAGAAACATTTAACTGTAAAATCTGAACCAATAACTGGTTGATTATCAAACTTGGTTAGTTATTAGAACAAATTATATTCTTTCTTACACTGAGAAATCAACCTTTTCAATTTTTTTTAAGAAAATGGCATACAAATGTGTCAATTGTTTCAAAATAAGTCTTTTATTGATAAACCGGTGCCTGGGCGACAATAAAACATGGTCATTTTTTAAGTTGGAGCAAGCAAATAGCTTAACTATACTGAAAAATTATTTATTATGAAGATGCGTTTCTCGAGGAAATGGCGTCCAAATATGGCGGACGTTTCAAAATAAACATTTTTTGCAGGAATTTGAATTTTTGAACTTAATTATTTAAGATCTTTAGGTAACGTAAGCAGTATAGATTATGATGGGATGATGGGTGGAATAATGAAATTGAGAGGAAACGTGAGAACCAGGAAAAACCCACACACACGGTGTTTTTCCACCACAAAACTCAGCAGGGCATGAACCGACGACCTGAAGCGCCAGAGTTAAGCGCTCTAACCATTGAACCACCACCGGAAAATTTAGCCATAGAATCTAAATGGTTCGTCAGCAATAAAACATGGTCAACTCTTAGAACACACACAAATATCTTATTTATAATTTTAAAATCAATTTTTGAAATGTGTGATTTTATTTAATGGCGACCAACTATTGCAAACTTTTCACAACTATATTTCCGTTGTGGTTACAATAAAAGTAACAATCCCAACCTATTTAATTTATTATTTTTATAAAGTACGTATAAATGCTTGCTCCAAGCTATAATCAACGATTATGTACTTTGTTAGAGAACAAAGTAAAACATTTCGGAAATCTTTGAATGTTGTATTTTTTCTTTAAAGCTACCATAATTTCCGAACATTGTGTACACATATTATGGAGGTACAACTCTTTTGTCATCGCAAATTGCACAAAAGTATCTATCATATAATGACGTAATGACTTATTTATGTTAATTTAGCTGCTAAGAAATGATGTCTCAAAATTAGGCACACATCGTTTTGAGCTTCAATAATAATTAATTATCAACCATTTTTAGTAATTAATGTATCGGCAGAAAAATCCTTTTATGAAAATAAAAAAGGTTATCTTAAATTTCCATAAAAAGCTCATAAAAATTAGTATCAAAATCTATGACGAGCTGTACATTTCTAACTTTGTACTACCTAGATCGAGATCAAATGTCCCAAAACAGATTACATATCTGTCCCTAATTTTCTAACAAACATGATTTTGTCGCTTAAGCTGTTTCGTTGTAGGTATTCAATTTGATTTCGAATAAACTCTAAAGGGTTCATTTATTGACTGAATGGATGCAGGGACCAGCCATGGTAGAACGTTTGACATTATGAACACGTTCAGATACAGCAAGACTCATACTCAGCGACTGCACCGAATCGAATCTTAGGGAAGAAAATATTCTAACGGGGATGAATTGTGCCACTCATTTTCTGAGAGATTTGAACAAGACAACAAATTGCTATTGGGCTCCCCAGATCCTAACTACCAAGTTTTAATCCAGTTTCTCTATTGACACATTATAGCCATCAAGCCATTTGTTTGTCATATACTGTCAACAACCCAAAATCTTTGGGCGATCTAAAACATTTTATTAAATGCGAAATCTTTACGATTCCAACAGACGTCTTCCACATGCTGAGGTCAAACTTAGAAAGAAGATTTCGAAATATGGTCGACTTTGAGGACAAACATATTGAATACGTTGCAATATAAATTACAGGACATGAAGATTTTAATACAACTTGGATTAGATTTGTATAATTCTTCGGGATTTCTAATAACAGGACAACAAATCTTATATGAATGTGGGCAATATATACATTTAGA
>JAGDQP010007034.1:8943-69288 GCA_022664845.1 Lepisma saccharinum
ATGTGAATATTTATTGTTGTTAGACCATATTTATTTGTTTGATAAGAACTTTTTTTTTCTGTAATGTTGATGATGTTGATGATGTTTATCCATTTTTTGTTTAAGTTTCCGTATTCGTTCTCCTCAGCATTATTCGGAATGTAGCAAATAAGATATCCTTCTCTATGCACAATAAATGCTGCAGGATTGATGTATGTGTGCGTCTATTGAATTTCGTGTTGAAGCACAGTAAAGAAATAAGGTCATTTAGTCCAATGTCCAATCTGTACAATTTCCATAGAAAGTGGGGGGAAGGTCACAGAAAGTAGAATACTGTTTTTATCCGTTCATATCTCCGGCTTGGGGGATATTTCAGAAAGCAGAGCCAGGGAAGAGTTTTGCAGAGAGGGAGAAAATCCATCTATCCCTCGCTACAAACCAAACACTGAATTAATCATTACTGCTCAACAGCACATTGATTTAAAAAGGAATCTATCACCATTGCAACAGATATTTGCTTACTATCGTTGAAATCTCAACAAAGGAATCCAGCGACGAAATATCATCCTTGAGATACAGAATCGTGACCAACAAGTAGAAAAATTAATAACAATTTTCGACTCCAGATGAAACTTAAATTATTTTCTTTGAAATAAAAGAAACTTATTTCTAACTAATATAATGTCTATTTCTTTCCTAGGCTCAAAGAATTATATTATTTCCTAATTTCCTTATTCAGTTAGTACTAGACTGTGCTACCACTTAACTGGTCTCTTTAGGGTATCACTTTCTTTCCTACTTTCCATCATTCATGTTTGTAGATTCTTCGAGATAGTGGCTAAGTCTAAACGATTCCACTAACTGCGTCAAATTCTAAGACAATTTTCACAAACGACATTAGTTTCAAAACATGAAAATTAAATGAATTCCTGAAACTTGAGTGACTTCATAATCTATTACTATTTCGTAAATATTGATTGGGTCTGCAATCTATCGAATTCTAAGATTTTACCTGGTATATAATATATTTCAAATACCTGAAAATTAATCCTAAGAATACGAAATTCAAAACACAAATAACTTCCTAATTCGCTTTAAAACTAAAATGGGTTCAAAATTTACAGTAAATTCTAAAACCGTATTAACCGATAACATTTTTATACACAAACCTGATGTCGGCGTCAGGAAGTGGTGCCCCCATCGCCCAGTCAGTTTTACTGCCTGCAGTAAGCCCTTCAGGCCCGTAGCCAGCCCGGTTACTTAGAGGGGGCAATGATGAATACAGAGGGGGCAATGACGGCGAGGACGTCAAGGAGCAACACAAAACTATTTATTTATTATTTATTTTTCACGAAATTTATCACAAGGTTGTAGTATTTTTTACAAAGAATATACTGGCAAATATTACAGTACAAAATCCAAGACTACTGAGTACCATCTTTAATGTATATTTTTCGTTTAGAATATAGTATATATATATATACATATGTATGTTTTATGTGTATACAACTATTAATGTATTTGAGGAAAATTCGGTAACACTGTATATTAAATTATTTGAGAATTACAGAACCCTTATCACAAGCAAGTTATGAGATACTTTTATCTGTAAAAATTGAAAAAAAAAACAATCCTACCATAAATGAAATAAGCAGAAACTATTTTTAACATTCTTTATCCAACAGTATTACAATAAAAGAAGTTTACGTGAGCACTTCGCAAACTCAGTGACCAGCTGGTCTAGATCTAGTGCTCGCAGAATATCTTTATTATAAGCCAAGAGAACGAGGTCCGAATTTCTTTCCTGTCCCACTGAGAGGCGTTGGGGGCGAAGGAGAGCCGTTAGATGTGAAAAAGAATTCCTACGTGGAAGACGGAATAATTAGAGCAGCTTCTGTAAGCATCTTTAGGCCCGGAAAAGCCTCACCATACTTCCCAATTTGTTCTGAGAGCTGCTCCAGAGATGTGGTCTCGCTCATCAGTCGATTTGCCAGATCTATTTCCTGCTTCAAATTCTGAGGAATTTTGCGATGGTTGTCTTTGTATTTCACAACATCGCACAGAGGTTATAAATTTTCTTCACTTCTGTTACCACTTATCAAGTGTTGAATGGCTGAGATCACAGCCGTCCCTGTCTCACAAATCTGCTGTGAATTTCTTCAATGGAGAGATCGAGAACTTCGTAGAATAATCTTCTCAGCTCATTCTCGTCTTCCTTTCCCTTTTCTAAATTTATGCCTTCCAAATCAACAACCGAATCAGCGAACGTACTGGGGTTCGTGCATTTGCGTTTTAATGGTGTCTGAGTCGAAGTGTTCAATGCATATACCTTCATTGCATTATCATGGATATTTCCAAATACTTCTACATCTTTCAGACAAGATCGGAATTATTCCGTTACAGATTCTATTAACTTCACAGCAGCAGCAATGTCCAAATCCCTTCTTTGCAGCAGTGCATTTGCCGGTTTTAGATATCCAAGCACCTTGAACGTGAGTTCCGCAAGGAAGCAGAAAGTCTTAGTAGATATTTGATGCAGTAATCCGGTAGCTTCAACTTTCAATCAGGCAAGTTCTTCGTGGGAAGTTTGGATTGCTATCAGCACACTTAATATGTGAATTCTGTCGTCATGAATCACTGTGACTGTGTCTAGATATCCAGTCCAACGTTGTTCCAACAATCGCTTTAAACTCTTTCCTGCGTATTCTACTGCAACGTGTCCTTTGCTGAAAAGCAATATAGTTGTTTACAAATATCGAAGAACTCTTTCAGTTCAGGAACTGATTCAATTGCTCTAGTAACAACCAAATGCAACTGGTGATTGAAGCAGTGGAGAAACAAAATATTCCTCTTCAAATCCTCAAACAATGCTTGTACTCCCCTTTTCTGTTCGCTCATGACTGGTGCTCCATCGTAGCACTGCTATATTATGTTTTTGGTTCTGAATTCTACTTTCCTTAAACAGTCTAAGATCTTGCTTCTCCAACTTCAGTATAGCTACGCATCTTTCTTGTGTTTTAAAGTTCATAATATACCTAACTGCGACAGACAAATCTTCGATTCGTTGCTTGTCTCTGGTTTAATCTGCAACTAATGAACAAAATGTGCTTTCGTTCTCTACATTCACTATTTTTCTCACAACAAATTCTGCCATGAAATGAATTATTTTATTCTGAATATCCGGGCTAGTGTACTTTGCATTGGCAGGGATTGTTTTGACAATTTCTGCTAATTTTGGATCTTTACGAATACTAAATTCTAACAGATTTAAGAACAACCCACTTGAAGGTTCTCCGGGTCGCTCACACCAAGAATCTTAACTGAACGACAACTGATTTAAAGCCAACAATTGAATAACTTCCATCACACTTTTCACATAGTACCTATTCTTCACAATTACATCACTACACACTTGTTTCCTAACCTTTTCGCCGGAGTCCTCACGTTTCAGTTGCTCCAAGTAACAAGCCATGGCGTACCTATGAGTATCAGATTCGGCATGACGAGAGAATCCCTTATTTTTTTCGGTCGCATGTTTCCAGTCTCTAAACCATTATGTACAAATGAGGGATCACTGTTTCTTGATGGATATTTACGGCATGGGAAGCAAAAGGCAGCATCTAACATCACAGAATAGAGCCAGTATCACGTTTCATACCCTATTGGACGAAATCGTCGAATTGCACCAGAAATTTTGGAACCTGGAAGATTTGCAAGATGCGGCTGAGCGGCCTTTGTATTGCCAACGTCTTCTACGGCTGAAACACGGCGGAAATAAGATGTTTCACATTTAGTTTCTACTACAGTCTCTTCAGATATTGATGTGGATTAGTTCTTCTTCCGACACTTATTGCACTAAAAAATGACTGGATGGAGGCTTGTGTCATTTTATGGTGTTACATTTCTTTGAAACGGCATCTTGTCTTACGCCTTAAATGCTTGTAATGGTGCCATTGATCAGGCCTCAAACGCTTGCAATGAGAAAAAATAATATGAGAGATATTGGGCACGTTTAACATTAGCAACAAGCCTATCACTTTCGAAGAAATAGTAATACACGCTTAAATTTAATTGTCTTTGGTAAATAAAATAACAAGAGTTTCATACCTGGTTTTTACTATGCTCAACACCTATGCTGCTAGAAAGGAGGACCAGCAGAGAGGAGTTACATTCACATTCATCTCATTTTCATCCACAGATGATCATCATTTCATCTCCTCTTGTGCTGTGACTTGCGCCTCCACGCAATGACCCAGGATGTACTTGCATTGACGATGGCCCCTGGGCCCAGGGGAAAGGGGGCGGAACATTGGATAGCGCCTAGTTCTTAACAGTAGATTTTGGATGATCTTGCTCGTTGAGACTGGGAAGTGCGCTATTGGGGAGCTCTTCGGACCTTTGGTCTCGCCAACACTCTCGGGGAGTGGATGCCCCAAGTATCCATCAGTCGGAATTGCAAGTGATTTCGACGCCAAGTCATTTGACATCGCCTTGATTTCCAGCTTGCTGACAAGGGTGATGAGGGTAGTAGCCGGCAGCCTCGTAGGCTCCTCAGAACGAAGACGGAGAAGTGTGGGGATTTACGGCTATAATTCACCATGGCTCCACCACATCCTAAAAATCAGTCGCCTTCACCGAAAGAAAAGCAGAGAGAGAAGAGGCAGAATGAAGAAAAAGTCACTGAAGTAAGTAAGAAGGCGTATACAGCTAATGAATCTAACACTGACAAGGAAGAGAAACTAGAACTAGAGGAACAGACAAGTATCGTAATAACTATCACACGATATTTTGTAATTAAAGTAAAGAACGAAACAGACAATCCAGGTGGTTTGAAGAAGATAGATATCCCCTTTCATAATTCAAAAACAACTAACTTATGTTGCAGGAGAGCTACACAATGTTAAAAAGCTTCGGAATGGACCTTATAAATGGAGACATCTACTGACAAACAGACAAATAATCTCCTGAAGATGACATCAATTGGAACGCTTGAAGTTGAAGTTGAGCCACACCGCCAAGTGAATTTTACACAAGCTGAACTTGTTGGGATCTTCAAGATGTTCCTGAAGAGGAGATTAAAAGAGATTATGCCAGTCAAGGCGTAGTCAATGTTAAACACATCAACAGCAGAAGGACTGGCCAATTACAACCCACAGGATCATTTATTTTGACATTTGCCATGCCTCAGCTTCCTAAGGATGGGAAGGCAGCTTTCTATTGCTTGCCTGTCCATCCTTATATACCAAGTCCGCTCCGCTGTTTTAAATGTCAACATTATGGACACACCAGCACGTCATGTAACGTGACCTCTGCTGTATGTGCAATTTGCGGAACCAGTAGCCATGATGTGGATCCTTATAAGTCACTGAAACCTCAGTGTGTTAATTGCAAGGGTGATCACACGGCCTGGTCGCGTGACTGTCCTATTTTTTAGGAGGAAAACGCATTAGAGAGCTGATGGTATTAGAGAAAATATCCGCTGGTGATGCTAAACGTCGATTAAGAGAGTCTCAGCGCACCCTTCCCTCTGGTGCGTTTTCACATGTTGTAGCCAGGATACCAGTTGAAACTGTCTCGATTGATACCCATACAGTTAATGTATCAACTCAAACCGAGTCTGATGTGCATGTAGACCCTCCGAAGCGTCACAAAGGATCAGATACTTCTCACAATATGCCGACGTGTGGGACAATAAAACACATGTGCAGAGTTCTAGAACTCCACGGGATAAGACTACTTTTAGTACTTATAAAGTCTCGAAATTAGTTCGAACTTCGCCTCTCGCTACAAGCATTAAGACTTTGACGAACGTTTTGTCTGCTCAATTATCGATCTACCAAGTTCATCTTTGGCTTCAGACATGATTGGGGACCACCTGATGGATGTGGATTTTAATCTCGTGGGAAGGAAAGGGAAACCGAGATATAAAATTAAACGGTAATATTTTTACTTGTTTTTGCAGAGTTTTATGATTTCCGTTTCTTTTATATGATTATGATCCTTAGTTGTTTAGTTTTATGGTGTTTTTTTGTTTTATCTTGTGAAGGCCCATTTACAGGCTTCCTTGTTATACTGGCCATTTACACCAGTGGGCTGATTGTGAAGAACTTTTACATCTTCATATTTTTTTTATTATTTTAATTAATAAACAGCTAAGTTTTGACGTGACCAAGATAAGGGGCTTCCCCCGTATCGGGATGGGCGTACGTCATAGTGCTGTTAGCGTCCATAAAATTCATTTTATCTTATCTTATCTGACGCAAACCTTATTTGCGGCAAAATGCTGGAAACTTAGAAATTTAATTAATTCCTCATCATCAGTATTCCGCCGAAAGCAGCAGTTCCTTGAAAGTAAGTTAAGCCTTCTCTATTCATCCCGATCTTGCTCTATCCTTTTTATTTCAACATAAGATGTATCTTCCTTAATATTTTCCAGGAGTTAGATTCGTCTTCTTCCTGTTCCGCACTTTTCCTCAACCATACATTCAATTGCATTCCTCAGTACACATCCTCTGTACAGTCAATGTCCTGTTGCTCTTCTTTATTGTCTCCAGGATTGTTCGTTAATCGCCTACTCTCTTCAACACTTCATTTCTTATATTTTATATTCAGCTGGCTTCTCCATTCTATTGTTCTGCATGTCTACATTTGAAAGGCTTCTAATTTTCTTTCTTCGTTTCGTAGAATGTACATACAACACTCCATACAACATAATACTATATACAAAGCATTAAAATTATATCTTCCTCAACACTTTGTTCATCCATCCGCAGAAGAATGAACGTGTGTGTTGCCATCGCTATTCTCACCTTTATCTCTTTTTCACATTTTACATTCTCACTTACAATACTCCACAAATGCGTGAGGCTGTCGTCGTTTTTTAAAAAAAGGTGATGTGTATATCCAGTGTTTATTCTATTATGCATTTTATTTTTCCGTCTTCATTTATAGTCGAAAAATACCTCACATGTCTGGAGACTGGATTCGAACTTGCAATCTTATGATTTGTTCTCTATTGTATTTCCCATTTCACCGTCAATTTATCCAAGAATAATAATAGTCAATTATGCATTTCATTAACTCAGACTTGGAATGTGGTGACATTGACAGTCTTTACGTTACAAAATGACGTTGTAACGCCCCAGGCAACTCTGACGGTAGTCAGATCATGTAATTCGGAAACGCCACCAATAAGGGACCCTAACCTGGAAACCACCCCGACTGGAAGACGTCACCGTAATATTCTCCGACCAGTATTTACTTTAGTCAATTTTTGCCACTAACGAGGGCGGAATAAAATAAAATATAATCGGACTTCAATAAATAAAATGTAGATCCATTCAGCAGAATCCCAGAGGAATGACAGTAAGAGCGAAGGCCGGTCGAACCAGACACTACCGCAAATCTGGCTTACATTCGCTCAGATCACTTCGGATCGACGAAAACCATGCATGGTAAACAGGACTGGGAAAAGACAACGATAGGCCAATTGAATCGTACGTTTGAAGAAGGAAACAAATCCAAAAAGCTGTTTTGTGGGAAATTAACAAAAACTGTATAATATGTTTATTATTTATTGAAAGGAAACAATATTGCTACTGAATATTCAAAGCGGTCTTCTGATACTTTCGTACTGCTCAGACAGTTTACAAGTATTGTATTTTTTGCCTGTAGAGTTAAAAAAGTTTGTGGATTTGTTTCCTTCTTCAAACGTATGGGAAAACGTCTGCACATTTTTAAGTGCTGAGACGTAAGAATTTAAAAATCGACCAGAAAATGAAGAGAAACACAATAGATACCTTCAAATGAATGTTATTTACAAGAAATGTATGCACAATGAACTCGAAAGTTACAAGTAGGGGGCCTAAGTAATAAATTCAATTTTTCTCCCCCGTCTATCCACTGACAGAAATTTCGCCCTACAAATGCAAAACTGCTTTTATTCCATAACAGTGAAAGTAATAGTTGCTATATGTAAATATCTGTTAACAATAGCAGTTAGAAATATCAGTGTATGAAAACGTATCTAAATGCGAGTTAGTTATTCCCGTCTGTGAAAAAGAAGTTTAAAACGATATTTTAGAATAACCTAATTACCTTATCCTGTTACGTATGCAGTAGAGATATGGACGAAGGTAGTTTAGTTCCTACCATAACTGTTGTAAAACTATTCTATGTAATTATCGGAGCTTGGATTTACTGATGGAGAAGAAACAGTACATCAAAACACAATTAAATCAGGAAAGTATAAAGCGGTGGATACGGTGGGTAGGGGGAAGCATAATTGTTTCATGCTGAATTAGTATAATAACTTGCGACTAGCGACAGGAAGAGCAAAGCCATCCTCGCGCATGCGCATTGGCCATTTAGCGCATTGATAGCATGTTCGAAAGCTAATGCAAATAACCCTGGATCATAATTCAGGCCATAATTTTGAAGATATTTGAACCAAATTTTTATATGTTGTTTCTAGGCTTAACAGCTCTGTTAAGTTTGTTAATGAGCAAAATCGATCGCCATCTTGGATCCAAAATGGGCACCGAACCCATTGTTGTATAGAATACATAGCCTAAACCGCTGGGGCTATTGAAACCAAATTTGGCATAAGGGTACAACATCACTGTTTTATTACGAAAATGTTACCTAATGAGTTCAAAGACGTCATCTTGGTTCCAAAATGGCGTAAGCAAGAAATCTATTTTCCATATCTTTTGAGCTAGAGATACGAAATTTGGCACAAAGGTGTATTGTTACTAGTAGTTCAAAAAATATTACGAAACGTTGAAAAAGTCGCCATCTTGAATCCAAACTGGCCGCCGAACCCATTGTTGTATAGAATACACAGCCTTAACGGCTGCAGCCAGAAATATCAAATTTGATAAAACGGTACATTATCACTTGTATGTTACTAAAATGTTACATGATGTATCCCAAGACGCCATCTTGGGTCCAAAATGGCGGACTTAAAATCCATTTTCGACACCGTTTGAGCTAGAGATACGAAATTTGGCACAAAGGTGCATTATGACGAGTAGTTTAGGGAAATATTGTAACATTTGGGAATAGTCGTCATCTTGGATCCAAAATGACCGCCCAAAATCCCATTTTGCACACCGTTTGAGCTGGATAAATGAAATTTTACTTAAATATGTACCATCACAAGTAGGTCACGACAATATAAGAAAACGATCAAAAAGTCATCAACTTGGATCCAAAATGGCCGCCCAAAAAACCGAATTTCCAAATCATTGAGGGTAGAGAAACGATCTTTTCTATGAAGATATATGACCAAGAGTAGGTTACAATAAATAGGGCAAACCTTCCCTTTGGGGGCACAACCCCTGTGCGAGGGTACAGATGGACTTCGTGGTATTGTAGTGCTGCAGGCAGATTTTGGTTAAGATAAAGGAGGCGCATCCTCTCAAAAACACTGAAGTTGGGGGCGAATCCCCTACGGGGGATTGGGGACAGCGCTCCCAGCGAAATAAAGCGAGTGTATATATATATATATATATATATACACGTCTTGTGGGGTATCGTTGAACAGCTCTTGACGAATAATCTACAATTGAATAAATAGTTTCTCGATAGCTCTCATATAAGGCGAAATTTGAATTTTTGAAAATAAAAAAAAACTTCGAGATCTACCTCAGCCTGTAGGCCTACCGAAAGGGATTTGTTTATTGCACGCAAGATTAACTCGTGTTTTCACAATGCGCTCTTCCTATCGCTAGTCACAAGTGCCCTGTTGTAGTGTCTCAAATACAAGAAACTTCTATTACGGCGGGATCATTCTCACACAGGCGCATTACTCCTTCACCGTAAATGAGACTGACAAGCAGACAGTTTTCAATTATCAATCTAGTGGATTGGTAGCATGTCGGAAAGCTAATATGGAGAACCCAAGATCGAATCATGGTGTGATTTTCTTTTTCTTTTTTAAAGAAAAACAAGTTTCTCTTTTCATATATATATATAAAACAATATTTTATAATAATAATATATATGTATAGTAATAATAATATATAGTAATATATATATAAACGCATTGAGCTCCTGCGTAACCTAGTCGGTAGCGCGCTCGACTTCAGTGCGAACGGTCCCGGGTTCGATTCCCGGTGGGGGTTGAAAAATTTCAGTGTTGACCCAGCATCGTGAGGACAACTGGGGAGCTGCAGTGAATAAAAGACAGTGGCGATCACAGTGAGAGCTTCGGCTCTCCTCTCCCAACCCGTTTGGTTAGCGTGGGAGCAGTAGACCAACTCCTCCCTTCGGTGAGAGGTCTCATCCAGTAGTGAATTGAATATGGCTTTGATTTATTATTATATAAACGCATTAGGAAATTTAATAAAATTAGTGACCAAGGGCACGTAGAAGTTTGGTAAAGTCAGGTATGGTGTTCTCTTTTCTTGCATACGCGACTGAATCGTGTTTTCTCAGATATTCGAAAATAGGCCTTCTTGTTTTGAGACGCTAGTAGCCTTGTTCCCTTCTTCAAACTGACTAATATTTCCAAGGCCAGATGAATCATTCTATAACTAGCTATCGTTCCTTTCTTCTACCTTATGATAAGCGGGTATTAATTGAGGTACGTTTTTAGTTAGAAACTAATTTCGATTTTTTTAGCGTTTGTTCACTTCTTCAAATTGCTGGTTCATTTTTTCTAAATTATGTGAATTTTATAAACTATTTAATGTGCGTACTGTTTTCACTGCCTCAAAGGAAGAAAAAGTTTAATAGCAAGACCAGAGCTTTCCTTCGAAGCTACAAAATAAAAAGGAGTTTCTCTTAAAAATAAAAAAACTTTAGGTGAAGGAGTACCGAACCCGGGACCACTGAATCCCAAGTCCAATGCCTTACCCATTTTTTTACCATTTTATTAAATCTGAATTGGACTACAGAATCAGAATAAACGGAAAATATTACAAAAAAAGTTAAGTGCAAATAAAGTTATAAAACAAACTAAACAATAACATTTCAAAATAATCTATTTAAAATATAAACCATTTTAAAAATAAAAACTTGTGATAAACTGGTATCGAACCCGGGACCACTGTATTACAACTCCGACGCCTTATCCATTACTTCACGTAGTCAACTACCAACCAGTGCTTTCTGAGAGCTCTTTATATCAATTTCGTACACGAGTAACAGACGCTACTAATTACGTAGTGTTCACACATCATGGTTGTCCTCTCTGCAGACAAGTCTCTGCCATTTTGTTCCGTTCTCCCAGCAGTTCTGTTTGTTTAGAAAACAGGAATCAATGTGTTTTACCATTAACAAGCTTCGGAGAAAAATAGCAGCTAAGCCACTAACTGTTATTTTTCATCGGTTGTAGCAGTTTATCCCAGGTAGCAGTAAAAAATAGCTGTTACGCTAGTTTTGCCCATATCTATTTCGCATCTATTTTTGAAGGTTTTACTAATGTTTTTTTTTTTTTTTGCTTTCTTTGTGTATTGTATAGATCAGATACAAATCTGGCAAAAAGTAGATTTTCACATTTTTGGCGTTTATTGCCTTCTTCAAACTGCCGATTCAATTGAAGTTGGCAGTATCAGCAAAGAAAACTGTATAAGGTGGTGCGCGGAGGTAGCGTAATAGTCACACTCATGAGCACATGCAAGCTGAATATGCGGAGATAGCAAGATCATCCCAAAAGCTGCCCGTTGCGGTGGAAAAGCACGTAAAAACCTAATATAAGAATGGCTCAAAGGAAAAAATAAAAGCAGAAATATAAGCTTACATCACATTCTGTATTCTCCAAGGCCAAGCACAATTCCCATATGCGATGCAGAAAAGAACAACAAAGCATGAGCAGGAGAACATCTCATCGCAGCGCAGAGAAGCGAAGAACAAAAGACATGGAACCTCAGTGATCAAGTAGTATTGAGGACTCCTTCAGTTTCAGTGGCCAGGAAAAGCTCGTCGCACACTGTAGAATATATACATGTAATGATTCATGATCATGAGAATCACGCACTCCAAAATAAGTTTTAAAAGCCGGATACCCATAAAACGATGGATGGATGGATTGGAATCGGATGGTACTCGACGTGCAAGCACTTCTAAGTGACGTGAGCTCTGAGTGACTTGAAGTCTAAGTCACGAAGAGTTGCACAATAGAAGAAACTGAACGGTTTAAATATATTTCGAGTAAACGCAGTAATGTAAATTGTCCTTAATTTTGAATTTAATTTTAAAGCCCTTAGGTAGCTTTGGCTCACGCCGGATGAATGATGATGAGAGAATTGGTTAAATGAAGAAAGTGGGAGGACACGGGAGTATACCCGGACAAAACCTACTCTGGGAACTTTTCTTCAATGCTTCATGTCTGACGCTCTGACGTGGGATTGATCACCCCACATGACTTCGTGCCATATGTCGAGAATATGTGAATTGCTGCCTCCATATTTCCCAAGTGACCATAGAAATTACATGAATTGTCATGGAAATTCTTACTGTTCTTTTTTCGTGTATTCATGGAGTTGGTTTCCTCACTTTGTGTTTTTTTTTTTTTTTTATCTTTCTTCACTTCTCTACATTTTTCTTATGTAAAAATCACCGGCTTTAGGATCGATTCACATGTCACTTGACATCTAAGATCTGCCAGGTAGTAATAGTCACAGATGCGAAATTTCCATAGTGATCACACATCAAGAGTAGATGTTTTGTATGTTGAAATATGAGATCACGTGTTGGATATACATTTAAAAAACCAGTAGAAATAAGAAGATCTGTGGTTTTCTTTTTGATTTTTTGGTTTTCAGTAGCAAAACATGGATAAAAAATTGCAAACATGAACTCCTTAAATTGTTGTACCTTTCAAGTAGGCAATTGCACAAACAATAAGTTATTCTATAGTGTAAAGCTAGCAGACGCTTCGATGTAGTCTGCTATAGAATAGAAAATTACCTAATAGATAATTTGTACGCAAAAAAAAAGCTTCAAAAATTGATTTAAAAATGAAGTAATACAAAGACCTTCCCTCTAAAAAAAAGTGCCGTCGTGGCGTCCTTGTGTGCCATTTTACGATGTTATAATATTCGTGGTGAATCAAAGACAAAAAAGTGTACTCAAAATCTACACTAATGTTTACCGCCAAGACGTTCTTCAAGTAAGCCATACTCAAATCCTACAACGGGCAACCTTTTTATTCTTGATAGAATTAGATTTCCAACGTGTCCTAATCTTGCCAGCGAAAAGCCTGGATGGTATCAAGTATAGAAATCATAATCACTATTCCCCCAGAAATCACTATTCCCTGTGGTTGCCAGCACGGCTTACTAATGTAAATGAAATTGATAAACAATTAGAACATTAAATTCAATACAGTTATGCCTTTGGAAATATGTCTTTTTTCAGTGATTCACTTATTTTACGTCACGGGCCGCTACTGCCTTATACTCCTCACTCACCACAACGAGTAGGGAGGATAAGACTGCATAAGTGCATATTCCTGAAAATATACTTGTTCACAGTGTTCGATTGTTGTAAACTACGAAGGGGGGATTCTAAGGTAGAATGAAATTCTGTGTAGACTGTGTAGAATAGATACAAAGATTTTGTCCCTGGTTCAGAGGTGCACTCGTAAACTTTTCAGTCTCGGAACGTTTCATTTTTTACCATATGTCATACCAATAACTGTGAAGTGAGGAATAGGCATAAAACAAAATTGTCAATTGGAACATTTTTTATAACAAAAAGCATTACTGCAAGTACATAAACTTTATTTTTAAATGGGCTCAGTCTAGTAACTTGGACTTCGGCATGTCACGATTCGCCCTTTAGACATTAAAATTCATGCCCCTGCCGGGACTCTCGAACCCGGGACCTTCGAGTCGTTGGCCTACAGCCGTAGACCGCACGGCTACTCGGCTGGCACTTACAAGTACATGTTCCTCAAAATTCTGAAGGAAATCCTCACTCACTATATGAAGAGGCAAACATATCTATTTGGACATTCTATTGTAAACAGAATGGAGAAGGGCAGGGTTTCTTTTGAGATATTTCGTCTGTTATAGCACACAAACGCCGGAATAGTACCTGAACTAATAATATTGTCGCTGCCCGTGGAAAAGTCATCAGGCAGGGAGCTCATACCTCAGAAACAGGGACGTACGCAGTGGTGAGGAGATCGTGAAGGTCCGGACCATCTCCCCCTCAAAAAGAAAACAGATTTTTTTCCTGAAATTTATGTAATTTTTGGCAAAATTACATGCATTTTACGTAAATTTAACACACAGACAGACCTTCGACCCCCTCCCCCAATTCAACTTCTGGGTACGTGCCTGCTCAGACGTAATAAACTTAGACCAAAGAATATTATTCAACCCTTAAACAAAATGTTTTAATGAACAAATTTAACGTGTTTAAAATAAGAAATTTCACGTACGAAGATATGACGGTATGAAGGAGAATGTTAACCAGAATATGCTAATCACATGGAAATAACTACTTTTCAAAATATTTTCAATTCATTTAGGTTTATTTTTATTATGTGAATCGTTAGGTTTAGATATCATGAAGCGCAAAAAATATTGACCAGTAATTCCGGGAGACGCCTGCCTGTGGAGGTATCACCCCTAAATTATCGACAACATCCCCAACTATAATATTTTTGCCGTGAAAAATCAATAAACACCGTGCAAAACTCCACTTACACCCCCAATTTTGACTTTACACCCCCCTCAAACTGAAAATCCTGGCGGAAACCCTGATATTAATGATCTGGGATTTATAAAATAATGACAATACTGATGTTAGAATAGCACTGTACTATTACAAAAGGGACTACGCTGTACTGCAAGTCGGAAGCCCGAAGTACTACGAGATCATAAGAAAAAATACGTGGGGTAAAAACTTCACTAATATAGGCCTAATAAATGAGTGCATGGAATAAAATTAACCCATATCTCATTTGTATTACAAAAAATATACGAATGTTTAATATCAGTTTTTAAAAAAATCCATGTCCGGGCACATGGCCCTCTTGCGGTTTTGCCTGCGGACGCCCAAAACCAGGAAATTTCTCTAATATTTCCTTGTAATTATCATATGCTCTGGATTTCTGAATTCAAAGTATAATGCTCCGCAGGTGACGCTAAAACTGAATTTTCTACAATTAAATTTTCTATCACCTTTTCCACAACCGGATAGTTCAGAGGCACGAGAGAAATACAATAACTAAGCTATGGGAGGAAGAGCTATTATAGCAGTTTGTAATATAAGTTGCAGCAAAGTCAAACAATGTATTTTTTGCGCAAAGACCTTGAAACATACCGCTTAATAGCTCTATGGGTGAAACTAAACTGTAACCTTGACTGAAAATATTGCCCATAAAATTATCTTCGGCGAAATAAGACGGTAAATTAAACAAACTGTCAATGAACTGTATTTATCAATGAAATGAGCTGTCGACAAAACGTATCTGTCGAGAAAGTGACTTGTCGACGAAATGAACTGTCGACAAATTGACTTGTTGACGAAACATACCTATCGACGAAGTGAGCTGTCGAAAAAGTGGCTTGCCGACGAAGTGAGCTGTAGACAAAGTGGCTTGTCGACGAAACGTACTTGTAGACGAAGTGAACTGACGACAAAACGGCTTGTCGAGGAAACGTGCCTGTCGACAAAACGAACCGAACCCGTACTTTTTACATTATAAACATCTATTCCATGTGTAGGGTAGGAGGTAGTGGGGGGAATAGTTCACATTTGGAGTGAACTTTTACCCTTTCCACTATGTATTTTGAGATACAACTTTTCTGTCTTGTATTCAAGCCTTTTTGGTTTGTCACATTTTTTGGGGTAGGAGATTCAAAACTCTCCATATGTGTTGACTATCGTCTTTTGTTTCCAGCTATTTTTGCTCACCACAACCAGGAAGAGGGCCGTGAGGACCCCCACTAAACTGTGACTGCCTAGAAAAATATAACGCTAAAATAAAACATTGCAAAGGCTAATCTATTATGACACTATCATATGAGAGTATTGTGTCAGAAACCAACTATCTGCAAAAATAACTGGAAACAAAAGACGACAATCAACACATATGGAGAGTTTTGAATCTGCTACCCCAAAAAATGTGACAAACCAAAAAGGCTTGAACACACCACAGAAAAGTTGTATCTCAGAATAAATAGTGGAAAGGGTAAAGGTTCACTCCAAATGTGAAATATTCCACCCACTACCTCCTACAATACACACGGAACAGATGTTATAATGTAAAAAGTGCATTAGATATGGTGGAAAGAAATAATTGTAAAAACGAGACACAGCTACTTTAACAAACCGTACCTGTTTCCTACTTGAGCATCTATATTTGGATACACCCTAACATACCTATGCTGAATACCAGCCTGTAAACATATATGGGGCTTGCCAATTCAATTCACAACACAAATAAACTAAATGAACGAGAAAAGTGTAATTAAAGACAAAAATCGGCCGTTTTTAGGACCAAAACAATGTTTTAGAAACTACATGAACCGGAAACTTACAATGAAGCCCGGTTAATGAAGCAACAATTACCAGATATGAACAATGATATCGGGAAACCGGAAACATTGCCCAAAGTTGCTCATTTTTTCTCACAATTGTTGGAGTGAACAACAGACGGGATAACGAAGTTTCACTTGTATAGTCTTAGCCGAAGTGGGAGAAAACTCAGGGGTATAAGGCCAATGTAGAAGGCAATCACAAAGGCAAAGTTTGGTTTCTTCGATTTTTTCTTGTTGTATAACACCGAACTTTATGATTGTTGCATCTGTTTGGCGGGAATACCAAGGGTATACGCTGTAATTTTT
This sequence comes from Lepisma saccharinum, assembly GCA_022664845.1. Lineage (NCBI taxonomy): Eukaryota > Metazoa > Arthropoda > Insecta > Zygentoma > Lepismatidae > Lepisma > Lepisma saccharinum. Next base: position 25,731 of record JAGDQP010007034.1, read on the forward strand.
TCGTATGAGTACGATCATTGTAAATGTTGCCAACTGCCTGTGAATTATGAAAAAATCTGATTTTTGCGTAAAATTTCATGTTTCTTGTTCTTCTTCGTGTAAATATGATGCACAATGGGAACACATGATATACCGTTCGAATGTGTTTTACGAGCTTTCCAACGAGGTATCATTTATGACTGCCGGGTAATTAAGGACTGCACCAGCGACGCTTTTGCCTATTTAAAATTTCCCCCTTTCAAAACAAATTTTCCCGTCAAAAACTACCAAAATCTATGAAAGCTACCAAAATTGAATTCCGAGTTCCAATTTTCGTAATCTGGACGAGAAATGGAATAAAATGACACCCACTCGTCTTTAGCGGGTGCAGTGGCCCACTTTCCACCCCAGCTGATAAACTATATCTATATAAACTCCCATTATTTGTTCATTTACTAAGTTTCAAATAAATTCATTCCACTTGACACGGACTGTTCAATTCAAAATGAAATGTTCAAGTTAACTTACAACATTTCTTCAATACACAAAAGTTCTACTAATTAATCCTTCAGAGAAGAAAGGCTTCATTCTTTACAAAAATATCTTCCAAACATCCTTAATTAAAAAAAAAAACTAGAATTTTTTACAATTTTTATTTTGAAGTCTAGGAATGATATAAAAATTTGGAGAAAGGAAATTTAAAGTTAAGACGATATTCGATTAGTAACTACAATATTAGTAGTAAAAATCTTTCAATTTTTCTCAGTGCAGAAAATGGCGTTAAAACAAAAACGGAACAGGAGGGTTGTCCGTGACTTAAAAATATTTTGGAATAATATTGAAAAGATTGCTGCTTCGGACGAAAATATCAATATCCACGGAAATATTCATTTGTTTTTCGTTATTTTTTTGTTCCTTTTACACTTTACGAAGTTCCAAGTCCCGAACCTGGTTATAAAGTATAAGTAGTTTTTATTAAAATCTAATCACAACTTTTACTTCAATGTTCCTAATTTTTTACTTTGCACCTCAATTTTGAATTCTAATTTCGGAAACCAAAGATATATAATTTTGGAAATCTGTATTACTTTTTAAAATAATTTTCTAGTGTATATCAAGCCAGATAGCACAGTAAACGTGCAGAAAGTTTGCAGTAATATTGCCATTTCGTTTCCAAACTTATAGCAAGACGGCAAACTTGCTACAATTTTGCAGCATACTTGCTAGTTGAAGGAGACCAAATTTGCTTTAAACTTCGCACGCCAAACTTGCAACAGACCTTGTTTTCAAAAACGTTGGTAGACTAAAATCGAGACCGTAGCGAGAAAAGATTTCAGTTCGTAGTGTGGTCCTAACTCTCAATCTTCGGATTTGTTTGTTGTCCGTCACTCTACCGAATACTCCACGGATTCTTTTGTTGGACGAGGTACATTTTCCCAGTCCTTTTATGTTACGAAAACAGTTTCTGGAATAGAGGCATTTATGTAGATTTTAATTCGAAACTGGGAACCCTTATTGATTCTGTGTTAGAGTAGAGCTATGAAGAAGGCTGATTTAAGAGTATCATAATGATGTTTACTTTACTTCCGGGTCGATGACGTTTCTCAAACAAACTAACTGCGAGTGTCCTAGCTAGAACCACAGAGTAAAGTACGTATTTTACTCTGTGCTAGAACGCAAGTTGAAATAAAGTTTCGGCTAGCCTTAATGTTTCGTTGCAATGATGTTTCCTGTTGGATTACCAACTGGATCGCCGGGTTTCCAAAAAAACTTCTTTCTGTTCGTAGTTTTAAATATTTCCTCCGCTGTATCTCCTTTTATGTTTTCCAATATTTTACACAATTTTCAAAATTGTATGCGTTTCCCGAAAATAAGTTAAACAATGCAAGTTAGATAATTATTCTTTTCTTTTATTCTATAGAATACAAAGACCAAAAGCGCAACATGTCATCGACCTGAGCAGTGAAGTATACACATCATTATGATTTTCCTGAGAAGGTTCGCTTGTGAAAAACCAACAAAACAGGCTTCATAGCTCTTTAACAGGATCAGTAAGCTTTCACAATTTCTAATTTTAACCTGTGTCAGTGCATTTACTTAAGAAAGTGTCTTCGTACCATAAAAGGACTAGTAAACTAGAATCTAGTTAGGAGTGTCGCGATACAGTAGTTGGTAGAGTGATGGACTAACTACAAAACTGAAGATCCTAGGTTCGAGCCCCAATCAAGACTTTAAAAATGGTTGTCCACCACAGGCTTGATGTTTATTAAGACAAGTAAGTTTGGCATGCGAATTTGTAGCAAATTTCGCATGTGTCAGGTAGCAAATTTGCTGTAAATTGTTTGCAAGTTTACAGCAATGGAATGACGAACTTTATGCAAACTTGAAATACCAAACCTCGTACAAACTTACTACAAGTTTGGATGCTATTTGGAAAACAACCTATTTTCCAGTCCTGTTTTATGTATTTTATGGTTCACGCCCGTCCCCCTATAAGGGAGAAAATTATCGTAACTCTATTGAACTTAATCGACTTCTTTCAATCTTGGCGTTCCAGTTAGTAATTTAACAGGAGAAACAATTGTTATTTTATCACTATAAGCAAAAATCAAAGCTAATCGAAACTTGGTTTAAACTAGCGTTAGCGTACTATCTGGGAAATTGATAGCCAGTTTGTTTGAGAAATGTCATCGACTCGAACAGTAAAGTACATATAGTTGTGATACTCATAAGAGACTTCCTTGGTAAAAAATCACAAATGAGCCTTTTTAATAGCTCTACTCTGACACAGAATCAATAAGTTTTCTCAGTTTCGGATTAGTCTCCATAAATGTCTTTTTTCCAGAAACTGTTTTCCTAACATACTTCGTACAACAGAAGAACCATGGAGTAATCGCTAGAGTGACAGACATCAAATAAATCTGAAGATTGTGAGTTCGAATCCCAATGCAGACTGAAATCTTTTCTCTATTAAATTTTAAAAACTAGGTTTGTAGCAAGTTTGTCCTGAGAGGTTTGTAGCAAATTTGGCAGCAATCAACAAACAAATTTCCTGGAAGATTGTAGCAATTTTGCAGCCTTGCCATGGCAAACTTGTTGCATGTTTGGAAATTTGCAATGACAAACTCGCTGCAAGTTTGCTGTGCTATCTGGGACGCCAGTTCTTAGGAACAAATGCTGCCAATTTGATGTGACACGTTTGTAATCGCCAATTCTGTTACAACTGTGCAACACACTTGATGTGGCACTTTTATCACCGCGAGCAAAAACCAAGGGTAGTGTTATCAGGGAGTGTTCTTGAGAACTATTTCATCGAACTGTAAGAATCACTACACAAAGTTCTGGATTCTAATCCTTGAGCAATAGAATCCAAGGCTGGAATTATTTGAGGCGTATGGGCGAAAAAGCGTCTATGTTCAAATGGAGTTATTTACCAATCAAAGTTTTGTTTTGTGTCTTTGATATGTATTTGCACTTAGTCTGAGCAATTATTGCAACAAATGGCCTCAGTATTCAGATTTTTTTAGGTCAATGCACTATAAAACACGTTGAACAAAAGTTACGTTACATACGCTTAAACATTGTGTTGTATTTATGGAACAAAAGTCTATGTTACCTCAGACTATCCTCCACTATGTCCCTTACTCTGCGGACAACAATAAACTTCGTTGCCATTTCCCCCAATACACGCGAAATGTAACATAGAGGCTTGTTCGCTGATACGCCTCAGTTCTTGCTGCCAGAATTGAATTAAATATTCTTCATACCTTTAGGGATGTTTCGATCAGTTTAGGGAAGCGCAAGGAAGATGTGAGAAGGAAATCAACCAAAGAAGTGTAAGAAGGTACAATTGGCTTTTAGTCTTGTATGACTGAGAAAAAATAAGTAAGAAACCTTTCTGGCAGAATATTATTTTCTCTTCAATACAGCCAAGTAATTAGAGAAAACACCTGATGAAAGGTTTTCATGACATACCCGTTCATAGATTTTCTGAGCTGATGTTTCGGCGATCAGCCTGGTAAAATGTCTCTGTTCGCAGGCATCTTTGATTAATTAGTACTATTCTTAATAAATACTGGGCCACGGAGGCTTAACGGATAGACCGTTTACCTCTGGCGCTTCGGGTCATCAGTTGAAACCCTGCTTGTGCCATGTGGGCTTTGTGGTGGGCAGACACGGTATGCGTGGGCTTTCTCGGAGTTCTCCCGTTTCCTCTCACTTTCCTCGTTCCACCAATTCAACTCTTCATCATCCATCCGGCCTGAGACAAAGTTGCCTAAACAACATAAAAATTAAATTCAAGAAATCTTATTAAATACTGAGGCAAATATTTACGTTGTTTCTAAACCCTGTCCGACATAAACATTACATAACGACTGTGTTTCCAGATAATTTCAGAAGAATTATTACATTTGAAGACAATAAGAAAAGAATGTGCTTTGTTCACTTTTTGTCAAATTGAGATACAAGTTTCATCTGTTTGCTGTTTGAAGGATCTTTTTAATGGTGTAGATCACCCCCGCCATCTTGGTATGAACATTCCATTGATTTACATGGGAATTGTTTTATTAGTCTTATGTCTCTCAGGAGCGTAATTATTAACGTAGTGTTTCGTCGTGTTTTCTTTGACTTACGCTGTTTTAATAGAAATGCAATATTTTACACACGAAAAGTATAATTTCCCGTTGACATATTGTGATTTATATGGTAAACTATTAATTATACATTATACTCATATATTTGTAGAGCTTTAGAAGAGTCAAAATGACCATCAAGCCAAATTTCGTGAAAGCAGAACTTCAATAATCTACTTCTGAGAAGCATAACATAAGTAAAACGATTCCCATGTAAATCAATGGAATGGTCATATCAAGATGGCGGGGGCTATCTACACCGTTAATAAATTATCAGTAGAGTAATATGAGTAGAGTAGAGAAATTATATATGAGCAGAGTAGAGAATATGAATAGTCCTTATATTGCCAACAAATATTTATTTGATGATGGACTTTACGTAATACTGATTACAATATTTTAAAATATCTGCTATACTGTAACATTAATAAACTGGACAAAATTCGTTTTTTATTATCCTCTTTATTTATATAAACGCATAAACTATTGATTTGAAGAAGAGTATCATGGAACAGAGTACATAATTTTCTTTACATATATCATAATAATTAGGGCAACATAGTCTAGTGGTTAGAGCGTTGGACTCATGTCCGCATGGTCCCGGGTCCCACTTTTCGATTGGAGTCCCACTTTTCGGCGTCCACCCAGCGTCGTGAGGCAAAATGGGGGGTCACGTGAACAAAGACGTGACGGCCACTCTTTCTAAAAAGCCAATACCATACTTCTTATTATGGGATCTATGCTAATACCAGTGACCTCTATCAAAAAACGATAGTGGACTGACTGCAGTCATTGAAAATTTCATGAATATATGAAGCCAGGAAGCGGAGAGCATACTTAATCTCGTTTGTCCAGTTCCAGTGTAAACCAATGTGGACCAAATTTTCGGTTCTAACTCAGTTTTTTACGCGTAATAACGCTGTGTGGCCCGTTTTTATTTATGTCTTAATTCTGGCAAAAAAAATGTAAATATTATTTGCAGTATTTTCTATTCTCTGCAGAGTACCATATACTCTTACATGAATAACCCAGGAATTAAGACTTAAATCAAAGATCGGGCCACACAGCGATAAGAAGTGCATAAAACTGAGTTAGAACTGAGAATTTTGTCCACATTGGATTAGACTGGAAGTGGGCAAACGAATTAAAATATTTGCTCTAGCGTCTATCTTTCAAACACATAAGTAGTCCCTCCAGTATCCTTTACGTAGAGCTCGATGGCTAAATCTGACTACACTGCCGTCACTCAGGTGGACGTAGTTTCATCAACCACGGACAGGTGTCGGGGCAGGCTCAGCGCCTATTGGTCTGTAACAGTTGTAGTTATTATTATTATTATTATTTATTGTCAATTAAAATTAATTGACCTATTCATTATTGAATATGAAACGAATTACAAAGGTGTAAAGTTTAATAGAGGAAAATTTAGATTATGTATGTTTTCAAATAATAAACCGCTACAAGGGTACAAGGGTACCTTGGATGAGATAGCTTAAGTATTTTTGAGGTTATGTTTATGAGGAAATTAAGCCTCTTGAAGCCAAGAGTAAAATCCCTCGAACATATTGTCCTTTTAAAGATATTTTTAAAACTGCAAGAAATTGATTCGAGATGGACAAGCTGTTTATTTTAAAGGTGAAAATTTATTTCTATACCAAACTTAAAATCTGTTACTTAAATTAAGCTATCTGTAAAAATGAGCTACAAGGGTGTGCTTATAAAATTCACACGTTCTGTAAATGTAAAAATGTCCTAGAAAATGAAGACATGACAGAATTTCTGAATTTAAACTTATTCTTAGATGCTAGTCATTACTTATGAGGGAAATATCTAATATTATGCTTTAATTTTCTCCAATTGTCTGTACGATTCTTTTGTCTAAATGTGATGTACAAGGGTATAATGGTTAAGGAAATTTCTCGAAACATAAGTTTAACTACAAGGGAACATTTATTAAACAGCAAGTTTAACCTGTAAATAACCTGTAGTTTAACCTAGCTATTTTAGCAATTAATGCAAATATTACTAAATAATAATGGACTGAACATATTAAGTAGGCTTATATACAGTATTAAAAGATGGACTCATATCAATTGAAATCATAGGATGTTTATAAAACTACTCAAATATCTTCATATTTAAGTCCAAATAATATTAACTAAAAGTGATATAGAATTTTTTTATCAGAACGTTAATGGCTTACCGACAGTGTAAGCGATTGTCTGAGTAAGAGGGGCTGAATTTCAGCTCGAAGTTGTACTCTTTTGCTAATTGTTTGACTGCATCACTCTTATGAACCGGGTGAGAATCTAGGATCACAGCACCTATTTCAGAGCACCGAGAAATAGTATGAGATGATTTTCAAAAAAATCAGGAACAGTTTCATTTGATATGGTATCAACAATCTTGGCTACCATGAAACGAGTTTCGGCTTCAATTCCCAAGTTGATAAATTATCTAGTATTTCGTAATGGAATTGGTCCGAGACTATCATAAATTTTCTACTCAGATATCTTGCCTATTGGATGTTCAAAAACTCTGCTTGACGTTTCCGTGGCTTGTTTTAAAGAGACTGGCAGAGCCAGCAAATGCAAATCTTATAAACTGAAAACGCTTTCAAACGAGCCATATAATACTTTTGTAATGCCATTGGGGTAGAGTTTTTTAAAACCAGCGTGGCCACTACTAGAATCACAATGTATATTATCAAACCATTGATCCGCCATCGTTTGAGGAATACATGAAAGAAGTATTTGACCGCGAGTGGGATGTTTCTGCATTCTGTAAAGAACGTCATTTTTCAAACAGTATAATTTTGGAGCTCAGCCATCTTAAGGACTGTCCATGTTAGTTCGTCTCCTTTCATTGTGCCCTTTTTTGTCTTCTTTGACGAAGGATACACCATAGGTGCATTCTTCCCGGCAGGATACACCAGGTGCATAATATTCTAACATTCATGTTGTCAATACTAATTGTGCCCCTCTACAATTGTTTTACACAGAAAAAGGTCAAAGCGAATATGCTCAATGTTTAACAGGAACAGGTGTGCCATTCCAAAAGTTTCAAAACGATTAACCGGACAAAGGAATTTTTTTATGTGACCCGTTAGACTGTATACCCTTACAAGCAGAGGGCTAGGCCAAATAATGAAAGAGAAATCCACCCCTGGCAAGCAGATTTCCTCACAATGCAATGTTTATATGCGGGAGAAACATCCACAAAAAATAAGAAAATTACATGACGCTTATAAGCGGTTGCCCCAGTGAGATCTCCTATGACACGTCAAAGCGGTTCACCCAGTTAAAAGGTTAATAGATGTTATAACGTTTTTCATAAGTTACTTTCTGTATGGTAAATATTGAAATTAACACAGAAATATTGACATCCACCGTGACAGGGACACGAACCCGGATCTGCTAGTTGTCAGTTTGGTATACTATATACATGTGAGTATTAATGAGACACAAATACAAGTAATTATTGGCCATAAAAGAGAATTTTATATATCTTTCAGTTAACTTTAAAGGGTCTTCCTCCCTTCTTTCCTTAGTGGAAAGGTTTTATGTCTTCAAACTCAATGTCTCGGTCAAGAGAAATGTAGATTTCGTCTGTTTAGAATGTAAAATAGATGGCAGGATTTTGAAAAGTAGGACACAAATCAATGATCAATTATAAGTTAACTTTCGTCTTTCGGAACACATATTGAAAACATATTCTATGTAATTCCTCGTATCATATACTAGGTTTTATTATCACAAATAAAAGGAAATTAGTAATATAGAGGGATTTATTATATTATTTAATTATCAAATATTAATTATTACATGTTATTAATTTCGTTAGAAGCGTATATAGGAATATGCTTGTGTATTAGGGAATCCTTTTTGCTAGTGTTGTATATTCCAAATAGTTCTTACATTAATTGTGGAGTTTAAAAGCAAAACCTACAATCTACACTCCAGCAAATTTTACAGGAGAGACAAAAGAAAATTTAATGTGGTAAACATTATAGTATATGGATCCATTTTTTCCTGTGATTCCTACGCATAAAACTAGAACAAACTCAAAGAATAAGTGCTTTACCTTCATTTAGCTGCATTAGACACTGATAAAAGACAAAAAGAAATTTATGGGGGGCAACAGCACATTAGACATTTTAATGTATATAATGCCATCAAAATCTCTATTTCGCAAAAAGTGTCGATTTCCCCCACAATTATACTGTATTTTTAAATTTATACATATAAATTCAAACAGATACTATTTATAAAATTGCTAGAAAAACAATAGTGTAATACATTCTACTAGAAGAGAAATACACAGGCAAATTTTATTGTTCAGAGTTATCAATGGACCAACGGAAAAGCACTTGCTTCACTTTTGCAGTAAATGTAATATATAAAAGACGATATGAAACTGTATAAGTACAGGGAGCACTGGTTTGCTTATCGTGCCTCTAGGTCAGATAGTACATTAAACTTGCAGCAATATTGGTATTGCAAATTTCCAAATTTGCAGCACGTCTGGCAATGCAAGGCTGCAAACTTGGTACAATCTTGCAGCAAACTTGCTAGTTGACAGATGCTAAACGAACAAACTTAGAAACCCAAAATTGCTATAAACTTGGAAAGCCAAACTTGCTACAAACATTGTTAGTTTATCACTCTAAGGAGAAATCAAGGCTAGTCGAACCCTGATTCAGCCAGTTCGTTCGATGTAAAATTGGAAGCTAGTTTGTTTCGGAAATGCCATCGACTCGAGCAGTGAAGTACACATCATTATGTTACTCTTCAGGTGATTCGCTTGTGAAAAATCACGACACAGCCTTCTTCATAGCTCTACACTAACAGAATCAATATAAGCTTTCCCAGTTTGGAACTAAAGTCTACATAAAAGACTTTATTGCAGAAGCAGTTTTCGTAATATAAAAGGACTAGTAAAATGTACTTCATTCAGCAGAACAACCCGTGTAGGAGCGGTAGAGTAGCGGACAACAAACAACCCTGAAGGTCTTGAGTTCGAATCGCACTGCAGACAGAAATCCTTTCTCGCTACAGGCTCTATGTTGGTCTACGTTTTTTAAAAGCAAGGCATGTAGCTATTTTGTTCTGAAAGGTTTGTAGTAAGTTTGGCGTACAAAGTTTAAAGCAAGTTTGGCATCGGTCAAATAGTAAGTTTGCTGCAAGTTTGTAGCACGTTTCCATACCTGCAATGTTTGCTCCAAGTTTGGAGACTTGCAATGCCAATATTGCAGCCAACTTACTGTAAAATTAATGTGCTATCATGGAATCTTTCGATTTTCATCCGTTGACTTTCAAAAAGTAAAAAGTTGCACATTGTATATAAATGTATGTACAGCCAGGTACAGAACATTTCTGGTGTAATTTTTCAAGAAAAACTTATCAGAATTTATCAATATATTTTTCTGTTAGAAAATTCATTTATTTTCCCGTTAGAACATTAGATGAGGTAAGTACAAAGACTGAATTAATATACTATCTATCTAAATTATTATGACTACTTAATATCTGTTACTCCATATAGAAACACTCCGCACCAAGTACTTGACCAAACGAGACATGAAACACATCACCTCTCTTACATGACATCATCACACAGCACCACCAACAACAACTCTTTACACTCTTTCAGTTCAAAATACCACCAAATCACCCGATGAAGCACTCATAGCGTACAAAACATACCTCATCGTAGCGCCTTCATATATTGCACTGCAACCATCTCGAACGCTAGAGCCCATCTGCTTCATGAAGTTCTAGAGCAACCCTAGATCGAAAGAAATTCATTCACTCGTCTACTGCGTGCCAAAGTGTTGTCCTGTTAAGTGCACTTCACCATCATACATCATTATAATCTAGATTATGCAAATACCCACCTAACATAATGATTATGAAATTAGCTCATAATAATCCAGATTGAAAGAAAATAAAGAATACAGTAAAATATTAACTTAACCTCCCTTAGCCCAACCACCTAACTTGAACCCTAAATTCCTACAAATATTCCATCCCACATAGAGGGTGTAGCCCTTTAGCAGGGAAATAGCCTATGCTTGACTTAGGCTAGCAATTAAAAATATAATAAAATAAATAAAGGAATGGCATTTATGTTTTTCAATTTGATGGTTTCAGAAAGTTTCTTTGTGAGTATAAGTTGGCGTATTTGTGATTAAGTGAATTAAAATGAATACACGAAAAGTAGGAAAACAGCGACACAATCAGAAGTTAGTTCTTATGATATTCATGCAGTGAGGAACTAAATGTATGATAATAGAATAGCTGAGGGTAAATTCCCATTATAGATTATACGGATTCCAAATGCACGTTTATTTAAGGGACTCCGCCAGGATTTTTAGTTTGGGGTGTTCTAAAGTCAAAATTGGGAGGGGTAAGTGGAGTTTTGAACGATTTCTATCGATTTTTTAACGTAATCATTTTTAATATGAGGGTTTCGATCAAGAATTTGTGGGGTGAATTACAGTTCTTCTGAAGCTAAGTCTATGTTGTGTTGTCCATGTTTTGTACTGTGTCTCTTACGTTTCCTAATGTTGTTTGTTATTTGTGACGTATGAAATAAAGAAATAGCTACAACATGTGCAAGCGCCATCCCAACGAAAATGGAAGCAACATCAGAATTACATTCTGAACGCCTGGTCCAAAGTAAAGTCTCGCACAATCCTATGTCAAAAGACTAGGGAACAAACAAGCTTCTCGGATTGCCACAATTTCGGTAATCCGAGAATCTGCAGGGACAGCCTATCTCAAATCAGAAAGAGCGAACAACTGCTTGTGGCGCACGTCCCACGAAGTGCGCAGTGCAAGATGGGTCCCAAATGTAGAAAATAATTATAAATATAAAAATGTCAAACACTCCACTATCATTGAGTATCGAGTTCACTTAGTTTTACTAGCGTTGGCATAGAAAGTTTGTAGGATCCCAGTTACAACAGATCCTGTCTGAGGCTTCTACGGGGGTTGTTTTCTCGCATCACGCGAATGTGGTGATGAAACCTTCTCAGTAGGTCCTGGTCCAATTCCTTTCAACATCCGTCCCCCATATTTATCGTGGACTGAGCCAAAGTTGTCTAAAGGAGCTTAAATAAATACAAGAAGAACACTTTCCATCACAAACTTCAGATTGATTTCACATAATTGTAATTTTATAGGGCTACCTGGTGTTTCACAATAGGGAAGTTATTTAACCAGGCCTAAGGTACCCGTCCCAGTATTTGCCTTGTCCGACAGAGGAAAACGAGGTCAATACTTTATCAACAAGCCTATGGCTGGGCTGAAAGGAGTATTGAAAAGAGGAGAGCCCACGATAATCATAGATTCCTCGGCGACCTGAGAGCTTTAAGTTCTAATAACCTAAACTTGAAACACTTCTATTTAATTTGCACATCTCAGATTATGACACTTACGAACGAACGATATAAGCCGATGTCGGTAGCCGTGTGGGCTAGGGCGCTGGACTGGACGATTATTCATGAGGCCGCGTTTTCGAATCCCACCTGGAGCATAGATGATTGAATATTTTAAATTGCCTTACATTCATATCATCGTGACACCCGATGAAGTTCATAGTTACTGAAGTGGCCCATATAAAATAAAGTATACAAAGCAAGTTTAACGAGCAAACGTCACAATGAATTTATGCAGACAAGGAAAACAAATCAGGTTTAGATTTACGTCGAAATTAATCGAACATAGTTCAAAGCAAATACAATTACAATGCAAAAAGCAGTGGAGCATCGGATACAATTAATAAGATCATAGAAAATAAATGCAGCTCGCGGGCGGGAAATTCTTATTAACAATCTTTTAACTTTGGTAGTCACTCGTTAGTACAGCGCTACTCAAGCGTTCCTGAATACGACTGTGAGAGTCCCGCCACAGCAGCGTCCGATCATAATAGTCATGACCGTGGAAGTCTTAAGTCGTCAAATTCTATTTTCTCTTCAATTTTCGTGTCAAAACATTTTTATATTATCATATCTATGTTATCTGATCTATCTATGTTAGGAAAGATTAAGATAGGTTAGGAAGGTCGGTTCTTTTCATTACACCAATAGAATACAGTCATTTTAAATGTTGTATTACGACCGTCATTACTATTTTGATCAGCGCTTTCCAAATTTTATGCGGTAGTTGGCTGCATTGATCTCGTCCTCATGCGTTACTGTCGGTCAGCGATGCTAATGTAGAGTTTTTGTTGCTAAAATTAGTGCTTTTAATAATCATTTAACCCCATCCGTTAGCGTCTAACCGCCGAATTTCATAACTTAATTGGTTTCGGTGGCTAACTTTGCAGCAAAAATTTCTGAGAGTCCCCTTTTCTTTAGAATACCTTGCGCAGTTCTGAAATATGCATTTTTAGATAGAGAAGGTATGAAGTCTGTGAGGATATCTTGCCGCATAAGCTCTACATTTCATTTTACCACGCTTTCGGCAGCCTATAGCTCCGAAGTGAAGCATTCTTGCGCCTTCAATTTTTTCGGCACTTTTGCTAGCGAGTTTCAAAATTTCATTTAGCGCGTTCTAGCGACTTTTTGTTATTGTTGTGGCGCGTTTTTAAGCTATGCTGTTGGCAACACTACAGCCGGTTACTTTTTTTTTAACACTCTATTCTTTTTAACTTGAAGATGGCGCCTTGTGAATATGATGGCGTTGCTTCGTTTGGGTAAGGTGTGTTAAGAACGTTGTTTTGAAATTGAAATTTGATTTAAATTTGTATTAGTCGCAGCGTACTCTGTATGCAACTTAAGTTTAAGTGCTTAGTATTTTTCTCATTTGTTTATCTAGCGTTTAATTTTTTGAATCGTATATAAGTTGTTAAAATTAGCGATGCACATGGTTTCTTGTTGTTACTTGTTTACAGGAGAAAAATAATGTTAGGAAAGCGTGTTAAAACGCAATTTACAATAAGCTTTGGAGTTATGAACCAGTGTAATGAGGTTAAAAGACGTAGGTGTACGCGGGACTATATGAATTTCCGCCATGTGGAGGATTTGAAGTAACTGATAGTCAACTATGAAGTATGTGCAGGGTGACGGCATCAGTTTCTGGTCACTTCACGAAAATTCGAAGTTTGATGGCAGAAATCCGCACAAAAGAAAAAGAAACGAAAATATTTGTGCCAGTATGGTGCTTGGGGTTTGTCATGTAATAACGCTGTATAAAATAAACATTTGTTTCGCGTAAGAATGGTATAGAAATCCGCACAAAAGATATAAAATAACGAAAATAATTGAGCCAGTATATAGCTAAGGTGTTGTCATGTATTAACTAACGCTGTATAAAATGAAGAAACATATTTGTAACGCGTAAGGATAAATCTGGGTGTTTCTAGGGGAGTCCGCAAATCTTCAACCGTACCGCTAGCCACAGGTTACCAGTATCCGGTTACACTTGTCAGTCTTACTAAATCATGTAACATGAATTAAGGAAAATAAAGGCATAGGACAGATGCAAGGATTAGTCAATGTAATTTAAGTACAACAACAAATTCAGTAGTTTTTTTAAGTTGAGTAAAAAACTATATAATAATCTTCCTAAGAAAATCAAAGACCTAGAAACAACAACATTTAAAAATGTTATGAAGCATAAGTTAACTGCCATGGCTGTTTATAGTGTAGACGAATTTCTTGAAAATAGCTCCAAAATATGAATGTAACTATATTCCAAAATGACGATGCCATACATTGTATATAACTATATTAATGTTTCGGCAATAATACAATTTGAATTAGTTATGGAAAACAAGAATTTTTGTTAATTAGTTTTTGTCAACATAGAAAACTTTGCTCGTAAATTTTGCAATAAGTAAATAAAACTTTTTAAAGACATTCTTTTCTTAATCAGTTCGTACATAAAAATTAAAAAAAAAAAAAATCATGCTTAAAAGGAAAAGCATGGGGCTCTCTCATATACAGTAAGTATAAATTCTTGAAATGACGCACCCTATTCTTTTCATTTTAGTCAAGCATAAACATTTTTTTTTTTACTTTTTAGCACGATATGATTAAGAAAAGAGTGTGTTTAAAAAGTTTATAATTTTTTTTCGAGTTATTTCGATGTTCGGATACATTTTCTGATACAAAGCTAAATGTTTGGTGACAACTCCTAAAGTGTTATGCAACCAGGAAAACTCGGGCCAGTAGTTATTTTACGATAAAGAAGGCGAGAAAAACAAATGATAAAATTGGCTTTTAAAGTGTAGAAATACATGTGAGTAACAATGGAAAAAGGAATGTCACCGGACTTAAGTCGCTCTGCAAAATTTCATCATTCTATGAAGTCAGTAAATGAGTTCAATTAACGTTCCAAGAGATTTGATGACACAACGAACCATTGTGAACTAAAGGAAAGAATGTGAAAAAAGTCATTGTAGACGTTTAACACTCATCATGAGCTCGGGCTGGTGCTGCTAAATAGTTTGAGTGCTTCTCGCTCTACCACTTTCATTTTCATTCTTTGGTGATTCGCAACTTTGGTAAGATTTATGTTTCAAAACTTCTCCTCAGGTTGAAAACAATTTCTACTGTAAATGGTCATTTTTCGGGCCCCACATGTTAATTCAACATTGTCGAGGAAACTAGGACGGGTTGGTTAAAATCAGATATTATCATTACACAAAATTCTCACACTAACCGCCCCCTAACGGGGAAGGACCTAAATATTCCGACTTACGTTTCGCACTTTTTTTACATTTCATATTTCCAAGAGTCGAAGTTTTCTTAAATTTTGCCTTCGAGCATTTCTATTCACTTAAGAAAAATAGTACGTTTCTCCGTAATTTTTTTGATTTTTTGGGCAGACCAACCACAGTTCAGCCACTCCCGATATTTTACGTTCTATAAAATAATTGCTTCGGGTTAAGTTCCGATCCACAAACAGTTAAGATTTACATAATTTACTGGAATAAGTGAACAGTTCCGTAGTTGGTGGCCAATCGAACTTCGAGTTTAGTTTTTTATTTTCTGGGTACAGGCTTTTGTACAAAGATCTAGCGTCAATCAACAATCTAAAAAGAGTTAAGAAAATCCATATTTATTATTATTCCCTTAAATACACACTTTAGTTGATCAAGAGGCGGAAACATGGAGGCATACGGAGGAATACTAATTGTGACATCGTGTTATGAATGGCACGTATTTCGCTAACATGACATCAACGACACAATGTTGAGAGAAGTAAAATGGGTTTGTTTTGAAGTCAGGTTAGATTTAATTATACGTGATCCACGTGGCACTTAATACTCGCAATGCCGCGGTAGAAGCCGAATAGGCCAACATGTTTTTCGCTATTCCACGCGCACTGGATACTCAAAATCAGGGGGTTATTTTTATTTCAGCCAAAGGCCATCATAGGGTTAGAAAGTAATAGATTCGCCCTTTATGTCAGCCATTGATTTTGCATTATGTAGCCCCTACATAAGATACAATGGTTAAGCCCAACCTTAAAAGTACATTATGCGCTTTGTACAGGTTTTTTTTAGAAACAAGTATTTCTGTCGATTGGTGATTCTTGACATCGAGAAAGAAAAAAAATGAAAGAAAGGGAGCTTTCACTTCGTTTTGGAGATAAAGCGTTTCCAATTGGAGTTTAGAATCGACATCTACACTGCAAAGAGAATCAATAATTCTCAATAAGTCGGAAACGATTCGTTGAATAAAAACTTTGCAGGAATTTCTAACAAAATGGTTGATAAAACACAATGTCGCCGGATTGTCAGTGTTACCAACTTTGAATAACATTTGAAATATTTCAGTGGCTCAACGTCGATATCGCATCTTTGACGAATAATTCGTTGGATTATAAGACATGCAGAAATGAAAGGGTTTCGCCATCGTATACAAACTAGGCATTTTTCTAGGATATTTCATCTCTTGTCTTATCCATAGGTTGCAACACTACGATGTGTGCTTTACGTATGTTTACCTCACCAGGGGGATGCCAAATATCCAATAAGATGACGTAATGTCATTTGAACATTTTAAATGCTAATCAAGGTTGGCAATCAGGTGGCATTGTGTTTTGATTTCTAATATCCACCATCTTATTGGAAAGAAATTCACACGAACAAAATTTTTATTCATGTTTCTGATTTATTGAGAATTATTCCCTTTTTTTGCCCGTAAACGTCGACTTCGGGCTCCCAAGTTGGAAACTATTTCTGAAACGAAGCAGGATTTCACCCATGTTCATAGGAACTACTTGCTTTGGAAACTTCGTCCGATTATATACGCGAAGTAATTCAAGTTTCTAGATTCCAACTAAACGTGGGTTCATGTGTTGCGCTGTTAAACAGCTGACTTTTTTTTTTAAGTAAAAGGGGACGTGTTATGACAGCTGACTTCGTTATTTTAATCCCGAGTCGAGGGATTTGTCATAACCTACCTAATGAGGGCATCCCAAGTTCTCGAGCACCACATCTCCAGCATGATTTTTTTAACGGTAAAAATCAATAGAGACCCTATAATGCTACTTACAACCTGCCGATTTTGGGTTTATATTCCCCAAACTGAAAATCCTGGCAGAACCATTGTACTGGGCCAGGTATATATATATATATATAAAATAAATCAGGGTCAAGTTCGATCCACTACTGGATGAGGCCTTTCCCCGGAGGGAGGAGTTAGTCTACTGTCCCCACGCTAACCAGACGGGTTAGGAGAGAAGAGCCCGAAGCTCTCACTGTGATCGCCACTGTCTTTTATTCACAGCAGCTCCCCAATTGTCCTCACGATGCTGGGTCAGCACCGGAATTTTTGAGCCCCCACCGGGAATCGAACCCGGGACCGCTCGCACTGAAGTCGACCGCGCTACCAACTAGGCTACGCAGCAGGCTCATATATATTTCATGGTTGAGAAGGTAGAAGAATAAAATTCTGACAAACTGATAGAGACGAACACCCACTTGTCTACGAAATATTGAGCCTGAGCCGGACACAGTCAGTTGCGTTGTACCCCCTTCCGCCCACCAAAAACTAGCACATTTGTATCGAGAAGGCCCACCCCAAATGCTCCTAACCGGTTGTGCATAGGGGCAAATTCCCTTTCATAAGTTTGAAAAATTAAATTTAGAACTTCGTATTTCTAACGCCACGAACAGTAGAGCTAATGGAAACTTAGTACTGTCAAAAATTCTGCTCCATTTGGAAATGCGTATCTCAAACTTCCAGGAGTCGCCGTAGCTCAGGCGGTAGTGCGTCTGATTACGAATCGGGCGGCCCGGGTTCAAATCCCGGCAGGACACTTGAGATTTTTCTCACAGTGTTCCCATGCCTGGCGCTCTGAGGTCCACTCAGCCTCCTATCAAATTTAGTACCAGAGTTACCTTGGTACTCCTGGGCACCTTGGGAAGGTAAAGGACTGACCACCCCACCTCACATCGTACCGTAGGTCAAGAAAATGTGGAGCGCTACCTCCACATCCCACACGCGCCGTGAACGGCGTGTGCGTATCGCACAGAGAATAGCTTTACCTTTTTTTACCTTTACCATTTCTCAAACTTCCGCAATGGGCACGCAAGGGTTCCCCAAAGAAAGCAGGGGGATTTCAGAATATTTTGACCATGAGTTGGGTCAAAATGAGCATAAATGAAACGATTTGCCGTCCGAGTAAATATGGCAAACGCATAGAGTTATAAAACTCCACTAGAGGCAGGGTTGGCGTCAGCGTCTACGTGGGTTTTAATTCCCAGCGTGGCGCAAGTTGAACATTCAACTGTTTCTCTGTTTGTTTGGCACGAAGGAAACAGCGAGCCGTGCGCTGCCTGGTATGTGCCACGCCAATCTTTTTGTGAAGGAACAACAATTGAGAATTCGCATTCGAGTTCACCTTAGTTAAGTTCAACACGTAAGATACAAACAATTTCTAATTAAACTGACCAATATAAGGTACAGTATAATTTAATATAAAAATCACTTATTTAAAACGTTCTTGATTTTGTTCTCAGAAAAGATTTTTTGGATAAATTTTTAATTTTATTAATGGCCTTTAGGCATCTAAGGCTCAGGATAGGGGAGGGGGGAAGGATTCGGGAAGCTGTCGGCCAGGGCCTATGTTCAAGATGCCATCCCCGTTTTTATTTGTTAAATATAATGTTGATACTTAAAGGCACCTAACTTATTAAAATAAACATTAGAGATATATTTAAAAATATTATACAGCATTAGGGATACAACGCAAGTGGCATGAATATTACACACACAAAATACTAATGCTGTAATTTATACAACCAACGGTTTAGCTGCATAAATTTAGAAAGAAAATTATAAAATTGAAAATAGGGTATGGGCACCGGTCGTCGGACATATATTAGTAGTCTGCAATTTTCACATAAATATTGAAACAAAACGTACGTCATTAAAATGAACATAAAATTATCTCTAGTTTTCGGACAGCATTAACTTAATATTCAAGTTTTACCATCTATCGAAAGTGACATTATATAGATCACACAAACATACATACACACACAAAAAGAAACCTGGCTTCCCTGGTTAGTTTAGAAGATGCCGAAAAAGTTATTTGCGAATGAAGAAGACTGTCTTTAAATTTAGGTTAAAAGTCTTTGTCTTAAAACTATTAAAAACGACATTGTTTTTTCTGGCTTTCCAAATGTTCTTGTTTTGACTATATCATAAACAATACGAATAGTCATATCTTATTACTGTGTCCGACTTCAGGTATATAAGGTATATAGAATCCACCAGTTTTTCTCTTACCGATCAGGGTGACCGATAAGAAGCGTTTCTTATCTATCTTCGTTGCGATGTTAAATTTGTTTCTGTTGTTCTTAATAGTGTAATCAGGGTGTTCCTGGTTCGATTCCCAGCGGGGACACAAGTGGTTCGGAATCCACATTAAACTGTAGTTCCCGTCCTTAGGTCCTCATCTTCGTGCGATGGAAGGCAATGGTAAATCACCATCGGTTCACCTAGCTCTGGGAACTTCGGGCAGAGCACTCATCATCATCATTATTGTTTTTAATAGTTTAACAAGTATTTTCAACAGCACATCACTTACCGAGCCGCCGTGGCTCAGTGGTAGAGCGTTGGTGTAGCATTCGGGACGTCATGGGTTAGATTCCAGCGGCCGACCATCCTGACTGAGGTTTTTCCAGATTTTTTGCTCAGGTACACCAGAAAAATGCAGGGATGGCACTTTCAACATAGTCCGAGGCCGACATCTTCCCGAATCATTTTCCCTCCCCTATCTCGGCCTGAGCCTTAGGTGCCTAAAGCCATCAATAAAATTCAACATGGACTTAGAACTATTTAAATTTTAAATAGACAGATATATTTTTTCTACACGAATATAACAACTTTTTTTTTCCAATAGGCCTAAATGAAAAGGATCCATTATTTCTGAATGTAAGAATACTTATTTTTATATATATTTCTCTTTATAACTATGGATCTAACACGATAAAATACCTTCGCATCAAATAATTGTAATCAAAGATTTAAGTTTTCTTTCATATTTCTAGCAGACATAAACTACACGAAAGAACATCTTACATAATTAAACATTTTTCACGGAATAATAATAAATGATCATTTATTTGTGAAACGATGCATTACTTCCTTTCTTATATTAGTACAACCGTGAGCTGCACAGGAGATTGGCATTTTCTTCTCAAATACAAACGAATCAACTAAAACAATGCCACAGAGCGAAGCACAGCAGTCATATGATAGCAGCTCATAATACGTGCTCGCTCAACTTTCAAGTAGCGCCAAGCCTGACTCTAGTGGAGAGGTTTTATAACTCTATGGGCAAACGTTATCTCTAGCATCCAATCGGGCAAAGAGATTCAAACTCTTTGATAAATAAAATAGAACGTTCTTCTACTCTTACTTGTTATACAACCACGCATCATAAAATCGTTCGATAGGTGGACTCTGCTTGAGATATCGACTTAGCGCAAACGAATTATTGTTTGCTGCTGGAAAACCATTCATTCGCATTTCGACCCATCTTTATTTCAGAGAATTTTTGGGAAATGACTTGCGCTACCATTGCGGAATTTTGAAATATGCATATTTTGATAGTACATTTTTAAAATCTTTGAGGATGCCGTGGCTCATCAGCTCTACTGTTCGTAGTGATAGAAATATGAAGCTCCAAACTTCATTTTTCCACGCCTGTAGCCCCGAAACTATTTACACTTCGAAAATATTTGTCAGAAGAACTCGTCTTGTTTTGCTTGAGGAATCACATCCAGAAGTTTGTCGATGTTGTTCATGAACACCCTGTATTAAATCACGCCTAAAATATTATACTAATTCAGCCTGAAACTGAATTACGCCTCCGTCCCTACTTATATACATAAACGCAAAGAAGAAAACTGAAAACGTACATGATCTTCTAAGTGAATTTTATAATCAATGTTTGGAGTGCGTTTAAATAAATGAAAAGAACCGAAGCCGACTTTCCTAAGCTAACTTAACCAGTGGTCTTTAAAAAGAGAAACTGAGATGACCGGGTTTCGTTCCAGGGTCCACTAGCACACTGGTCACACGCTCTCACCACTTAGCTGCGAAGACAGTTGCTGGTCACCGGTTTCCGAATGATATTATTTCTTAGGCTTTAACTGCGAAGGAGGGACTGCTGACGTACTTCACTAATGTTACTGGGAAGCGTGTGTTCTCCCTACCGTACTCACCGCTTTATACGTTTTGATTTAAATTGGGTTTTGATGTTCAGTTCCCTCTCAACCAGTTAGTTCAAACTTCCATAATTGCATACAATAGTTTTCCGACAGTTATAATATGAACCAATCTTCCTTAGTCTATCACTCTATTGCACACTAGCAGTTTGCAGGTAAATGAGTTAGTCTAAAATGATGATTTTCCACAGTTGGGGCAAATAACTTGCATTTAGATTTTTTTTTTAAGTAAGTGCTATTAACAGATGTTTGCGTACAGCTTCTACTGGTACGGAAAAACAGCAATTCTGCCCATTTCTAGCGCGAAATTAAAAAAATTCCACGGCTTTTTTTGGTTCACAACTTGGACTTTTTTAAATTTCCGTTTAAATGAGTGATAATAGTCTGTTTCATTTCTCTTTACTCCCCCTCCCGTCCAATATATACACATGTCTGAAGAAATAAAGTGAAAATATTTCGAAAGTCAAAGAAATCGTAAAATTAACTGCTAGTATTTTACAGGTAGTAAAAACCCGTTTCAGCTTTTTAACAATGACTTTAAACTATGAACCGGTAACACACACTCCCTCTTTTGAAGGTTGCCATTATTAATATATTCTTTGAAAGGCATCAAGACTACATTCCTTATTATCCATACTTAGTGATTTAAAAAACCCGGGTATTTATTTTCACGGGAGAATTCTCAAAATGTTTTTTTTATGTGAGTGTTTATATTTTTCCGGGTAAAAATCGTGTTTTTTTCTTTCTTCCTGGTTAACATGGGACTTATTTCTATCATCAGTAAAATATATAAGCAAACCAGATTATTACTGTCCTAATTTGACCGATAATAGATAGACTTATCACGCTTCCCCATTTCTAGCTGCGCTAAGTCTATGTATTATGAGGTCTATGATAATAGTCAATCGGACTGCACGTGAGGCCTCTTTAGGAGCCAACATGGATATCCAACATGTCCCATTTCAGGACATGTTGATATATTATAGACAGGTTAAGCGGAATGAATGGCAGTGACGATGGGATGACGTTGCTGTTAAAAAATTGAAACAAATTAAGGTAACTTGCTCCATGGAAATCATCTTGCTGAGATAGTAGACGTGAGGAAGAACTTTTATGTCGTCTATATATAGGGCACAGTCGCATGACTCATGGATATCTATTGCAACGTTTCAACCCTCCGCATTGTAGTGAATGCAATGGGATTTTAAGTATTCGTAACGTCCTTTTAGATTATCCAGGATATCATCATCTCAGACAACATCCCCAATGACAATGCGTCATTGTTAGGGGATGAATATATTTTTCTGTTTGTTGAAGAGACAGGTTTATCTCCGTCTATTTGAGATGATTGTGTTGGTTAGCTGTTAAGTTTTATGTAGTATTATTATTTTATTTTTGTGAAGGCCCATTTACAGCCTTCACGGTTTTAACTGATGCTAAAGACTCTATACATCTTTAGCTTTTGGCACGATTTTATTTTCCTGAAGACACTTTACATCTTCAGCTTTTACATGATTTTATAATTTTAGTTACTTAACAGCTATGTTTAGACGTGACAAAGGTAAGGGGCTTCCCCGTATCGGGACGGGCGTAAGCCATAGTGCTGTTACTGCCCATACAATTCATTTTATCTTATCTTAATAGTCATTCGGAACAGAAATTTAAGTTGCAAAAGCCGCGTTTGCTTACTCTTTGGCATTCAGAATGAATCAGAAAAATAAAGTTGAAAATACATTTTACAGACTGTTTTACTAAACACTTGATTGTTTCGCTAACACTAAACACGATGAAATATAATCTTCGTGTTTCTCCCATTCGAGTTAATTTGTTTTCTTCATTATCACAAATCATTTGATCACTCGTCAAATGTAGCAGTTTGTTTGTTTAGTTAGGTCCATGGTTGCATGCTGCTGTGCTTTCATGTCAAATGGTTGGCAGCTTTAATGTATTTCATACATGCATTGTCCCACACACACTTCTTAAATGACTCTGTTTGCCAGAATGCCTCCCTTTTGTTCAATAAAATCGAGATGGGCTTTGCTTCGGAGATCTGAGGGTACTTCCACGGGAAAAATTTACCGTTTGTGAACTTTATATTTTTTTACGAACTTCTGAGCTCAAAAGTAACTACTGATTTAGCTAAAATAAACTGCACTTTTCTTATTATTAACCAAGACGTTTTAAAAATTCACCTGCATCCGTCAATAGAAAGGCGTTTCTGGGAGTAGTGGCATTGAAAATATTTTATTTAAGCCATAAAAGTCGACGTTTTACGTACGCTTCTTAAGCAGGTATAAATTAATTTTAGATTCAGTCCAATTTTTAATTAACTTACGCGAAAGGTCTCTCTTATTCATATGGACTAAAAATAACTCTGAAAACAATCGTCATTTTTCAGAGTAACAAACACACAGCACATGGGTAACACTTATGCTACATCTGTGCAACAAACTGAACACCACGCGTACCTTAGCTTGAAAAACATTGCTTTAAATAGGGTTAAAAAAAATCATGATTTTTTTTCAAAATATATATATATTTAATTTAAATCGATTTTTTTGTTTTAAATCAAATTTTTTTATTTAAATAACTTGCGGCCCTGAAAAAGCTAAGTCAGCTTTTCCTTTTCAAATACCTTAACCAGTAAAAACACGTAAAATTCATGAATATGTGGTGTTCGCTGCTTAAGATAATCATGGAAAATAAGCAATTACAACAACTTGGAATAATTTTGAAAGGGAAGGAAGATATGGCGTAACTTATGGTATATTTTACAAAAGGAAGTTAACATGTAGGAAGTTTCTACGTTACTTTCGTCGATACACGATGAATGGTTTCAGAGGAGCATACACCGCAATTAACTTCGAAAAAGAAACAATTTACAATGTTTCTACGTATCAACTTTCCTTCTAAAATGACATTTGTGTCTTCCTTTCTTCCTAAGCAGTTGCAGATTCTATAATCGCAATTGTCTCTTTTGGCCAGGCTAGATCTTCCTAACGAAATATTCTAGGATTTAAATTTACTAAGATTAATCTTAGTTCATTTCATTTAATTTTCAGCCATCAAAACTGCACTATCAATTCAGGAACACCCCATGACAAAATTGCATAAAGTATGAGAGCTATTTTGTAGCCGAGGTCGTTCAGTGATATAGCGCTCACCTCTGGATCGTGGGGGCCCGATTTGATACCGGATCGTGCCATGTGGGTGTTGTGGTGAATGAAAACCGTGTGTGTGTGTTTTTTTCAGTCTTTTGTTTCCTCCCACTTTCATCATTCCATCAATTCTGCCATTATTATCCATTCGGTTTAATCCAAAGTAGTCCCGAGGTCTTAAATAAAATTCAATTCAATGAGAGCTATTTAATGCAGTCAAATGAACAGAGGATACGCAGCTTTGCATTGTCATCCTTCATCATACACATAGGTAAACTTCATACTTCCATTGAGTATAACTTGTTTTCAGCAGTTTGTGAAGAAATCCATAATTTGATACAAATACTCGAAGTAGGTAATGTTACGGAACAACAACTTTTGTTTTGTACACAAAAACTGATTTTATGTTTTCTGTGTGTTCGCTGCCATATGTGAGTGAATTGTTATTAACGTCCTAAACGGCTGGTTAGTTTCTAAGGACAGGACCTACAGATTTTGTTAAAGTGGGTCCGAGCCACTCCATGCAATAGACTCTGGCGGGATTTGAACCCGTGAGCACGCGCACAGAAAGTGGGTGCTCGTTTTCATACGTATTAAAAAAAAAAAAAAAACATATCTGTAATACAAATTGTAAACTTATAATCTGAATTGGTTCCTACGTTCTCCTCTAAAATGTCGCGTGTAATATGAAATTAAACAATCAAATAGTTCGTTAAAATTCTAGGTCGATCACTTTGGTTTTGGTTTACATCATAAGAGCCTATAATCACGTAAGGACTAAACGGTAAATTTCAAGCTTACATATTCAGATCACAGAACGATTAACAATACTGCACTTTATTTTTACTTTTTTTTAAAAAAATATCATGTGATTTAAATCTCTTTCATTTAAACAAATCAACCCTGCTTTAAAATTATAAAAAGTAAAAAAAAAAAATGACTCGGGCATAATAAGTGTTACAAAATATATATGTATATATTCATTTATTTTATTTAAATAACTTGCGGCACTAATACAGCTACTAAGTTACTCTTTCCTTTTCAAATACCTTAGTCATTAAACACTAAAGTAAAGTTTACGAATATGTGGTGTTCGCTACGGAAGATAGCCATGAAAAGTGGCCAGTTAAAACAAATTGTAATAGTTTTGAAGAGGAAAGAAGATATGGCGTTACTTGTGGTATATTTTACAAAAGAAAGTCAACATGCAGGAAACTTGTACGTTACTTTCGTCCGTACACGATGAATGAAGTGGTTTCAGAGGTGTATACACCCTAATTAAGTTCGAAAGAGAAATGATTTATAATGTTTCGACGTATCTACTTTCGTTCTAAAAATGACGTCTGTGCCTTCTTTCCTAAGTAACAGCAAATTTTATAACCGCAATTGCATTTTTTTCCACGCTACATTTCACAAACGAAATGTTCCACGATTTAAGTTTTCTAAGATATATTTGAGTTCAATTTCAGTTAAGAGTTTTCATCTGTCAAAATTGTACTATCAACTTGGGAATATCTTACGACAATACATTCCATAAAGTATGAGAGCTATCTTTAACCCGCGGCCGCTCAGTGGTAGAGCGCTCACCTCCGGTCCGTTTGGTCCCCGATTCGATCCCGGCTCGTGCCGTGTGGACTTTGTGCTGAATGAAAACGATGTGCGTGGGTTTCTTCAGGGTTCTTTCGTTTCCTCCCGCTTTCTTCATTCCACCAATTCTATCCTCATCATCCATTCGGGATTATCCAAATTTGGCCAGAGGCCTTGGATAAAATTCAAAGCTATTTAATACATTGAAATTAATAGTGTATACACAGTTTTGCATATTCATTCTTCAGCATACACATAGGTAAACTTTATACTTCCAGTAAGAATAAATAATTTTTAGCAAGTTGTGAAGAAGTTAAATAATTTGATATCAATACATTTTGCGTAATAAAAAGTAGGTAATGTTACGAAACAACAATTTTTGTTTTCGTAAACGAAAACTGGATTTTTTGTTTTCTGAGTGTTAGTTTTCATACGTATTACAAAGATTCACATATTTGTCATAGAAATTTTAAACGTATAATGTGAATTGGGTTCCTGTGTTCTCTTCTCAAATTTCGCATGTAACCTGAAATGAACTTGTCAAATAGTTTCTTAAAATTCTGGGTCCATCCCTTTGGGTTGGATGTTCATTAGAAGAGCTGGAAGGTGAATTTTAGAGCCTACATGTGATTCAAATCACAAAATTATTACGAATACTGCACTTCCTTTATTTCTATTTTTAAAAAAAATAAATAATAAAATAAAAAAAATAAATCAATGATTTAAAAAAAGATCATCTGATTTAAATCAGTCAACCTTGCTTTATTCGTGTGCTACTAAAAATATCAAATAATATATTCCTGATGCTTCAACTAGGAAATGTGAAAATCGGAATAATTTGTGTCCCGACAAGAGTTTTATCGTACTTCCCACAGAAGTCCATACTAAATATCTCTTTTTACTTCTGTTCGCAAGGTCACTCATCCCAAAATGAAACTTGCACCAAAATATACTTAATTCCTAATAAAATTGGGTAATGAAGTTCATTTCTTTTAGATATTCAGGATCAAAGTTTTCTTCATGTGACCTTGAAATGAAAAATTCAATATTGTAATGTTTTTTTTAATCAAAATTTTTCTTAGCTTGAAAACAAGTCCCAGATGAATGTTCTACGACAATTAGAAGCTAAGTTTCGTTTTTTGTTGTTGACCTTGTACGCTTATTTTTTAAGTTTTTTTTCTAATGTTGGCAACCCTGCTATATGAATATCGCTGAGGGCTAATATTTTACTAATATACATAAATATATGTCATTTACCGTTCTACGATTTTTCGTGTAAACCTTAGAAGGTCGTGTTGTATAAAGTCTCTTTTTGTGATGATCTGGCGTGGAATTGTCCCATTATTAATATTAAGAGGGTTGTATTATCTCCTTTTTAATTCTTAATTTAGTAGATGACATGTTTAATGAAGTTAAGGTTATCTAAGTAAGATTAGGTTCGTGAAATTTTGTTGTACTTCTTCTGATGCATTAAGTTCATCTTGCAAATTTTGCGTATAGCCATCAGATTTTAATGGGTGCGCTGAATCGATTCTTAGCTACTTGAACCCAATCTGAATCCCTGAACTCAGATTGGGTTCGTTGCTGGAGTAGGTATGTCAACTACTCGCTCGACTCGGTCAGACTCGAGTCGAGTCGGCGCTCAGTAGCTGCTCGAGTCGAGCCGAGTCGCTGCTCAGAGAGACTCACGCTGCGACTCGGTTACAGTGAGTCGAGCTCGAGCGACGATTCGACTCGAGCTTTAGACTCGCCGCTCGAGCAGAGTGGATTGACATAACCGTCAGAAAAGGAGTCAGTGGACGATGTCATAATAATGCAAAGTTATCTTACCTCATAATTTATACACAGCCTTCTCGCTTTTCTACCTGTTCAGTTATTCGGGAAAACTTAGAACAACAAATTACGTTGCAAAAGAGATCAATAAACTTAACTTCACATCGACTATCATGCTTTCTAGTATCATTGTTTCCAAAGTTAGTAGGAAAGAAGAAGCAAATAGTGAAACTAAATCAACATAAAAAATAATAAAACAACTTTTTAAATACATTCTTTTCTTAATCAATTCGTACTAAAAAGGAAAACTAATAATTTTGTTTATGCATCCCTAAAAGCAAAGCATGGGGCGCTCTCTCATATACAGTAACTTCATAAATTCTTGAAATGACGCGCCCTATCCTTTTCTTTTTAGTCCTGCTCGAGTCGAGTCAGTGGCCACAACTGCTCGAGTCGGCGCTCACTATGTGCTCGAGTCGAATCGAGTCGGCGCTCACTATGTGCTCGAGTCGAATCGAGTCGGCGCTCAATAGCTGCTCGAGTCGAGTCGGTACTCAGTAGCTGCTCGAGTCGAGTCGGTACTTAGAACTGCTCGAGTCGAGTCGGTACTTAGAACTGCTCGAGTCGAGCCGAGTCGGAGCTCACTATATGCTCGGGCCGAGTCGGAGCCCACTATATGCTCGGGCCGAGTCGGAGCTCCGTATGTGCTCGAGTCGAGCCGAGTCGCTGCTCAGAGAGACTAATGCTGCAACTCGGTTACAGTGAGTCGAGCTCGAGCGTTAGACTCGCCGCTTGAGCCGAGCGGATGGACATCCCTTGCCGAAGCTTCTTAAGTTTCTCTTATTAACGGCCTCTGCATTTTTTCGCGGAACTCCACTCAGTTTTGCTCAGCGTTTCGGGGGGGAGTTAAGAATGTGCACCCAAATATTTTTCTGAATACTATTTTCTGTTCTTTTGAAAAGATATAACGTAAGTTTTCATAGAACGTTTTAACTTTGCATGAGCATGCTATATTGTTTGGTGCAAAAATGTACTGAAGATTTAGTGTTAAATTTTTATTTTGAACTATCACTAATTTCTATAAAAATGCCTACAATGGGCATTCACTCCACTGTTTTCCACATACAGATCTGCTGCATATTTTGCACGGAATTGTGGTTTGAGCAAGCCACCTTGAGTTGCCCTTTAGAATAAGTTTATTTCTGATTTGTATTCTCCATCTATTTCTAAAATCTCTTCATCCTTGTGTTCTGTTGAAAGCAAAACGAGCTATTTCCGTTTCTCTTAGTAACGTAGTTCACCATCTTTACCGGAATTGGGATCTGTGAACGCAAACGTATTAGAATAAAGCGCTCTTATGTTTCTCTTCTTCAGGTATCTGCATCCTATTATGATGCAAAGTTCCTACTAGTTAACAATATACAAATGGAGTTAGCTAAAACAAATGATGTGTTAAATTGTGAAGTAACCAATTTGATCAAGGGGCGTTATTTTGTATCCACCGGCTGATTTTCCGATAGTATTCTTTGTAAATAAAGACAAAAATGCACCTTTTAATGAAAAATAGACTTCACATATTTATTGACACAAAATAAAATATTAAGTCAAATCTAATCAAGTATAAATATCTGAATCTTGAAAGCATGGATACTTTTTAACCCCTTTTGGCCCGCCGAGGATTAATCCATCTGACGTAGGTTTAGCACCTCAGCGAAGTCAGTTGAAATCAAAGAAATTGACATCAGATTTGGTGTCGGGGTCATTCCCCGTCAAATATATAATTACAGTTGCCCATATTTTCAGATTTTTAAGTTAAAACGTTTCTGCAATATAGACAATCATACGTTGCAGTAACGACCAAAAAAAAAAAAAAAAAAAGCCCTCTAAAATTGAATACAACAGCTTTTTTATTTGAGCTAGAGATCTCAGTTCGCAGATTTTATAATTGGTATGTCTTGTGGTAGGTTAAATCCTATGGTGGTTTTAAGTGTTGGAAATTTTGTGATTGTTGAAACACGGTAAAAAGAAAGGGGAACTTTTGTTAAAGTTCGGAGTTTAAAAGTTTAGTGAAGGACAACTAGTAGCAATGCGATTTTTGTTCCTGTAGTACGCGTACATGCATAGTTCGTGTGGTAAAAATCACCTTGTTAATTGCAGCAGTCCTTAATTTTGAGAAAATAGCATGTTTGGGGAAAGAAGTCTGTGGAACAATTTTAAAATCCACAAAACATTGTTGAATATAAGTGATGGCAGCGAGATCGCCTCAGGTGGTGTCGCTAATGTGAGCTAGAGCTTTATTGAGAATTAGATTTCAAGATCAGGAATAATAGTGCAAGTGATGAGGAGTATTAAAAATCTATTGGACAGCTCTGCCTTTTGTCTGTGTGAATATATCGTAGGGTAGCTGTTGGTACTGTGCTGTAAATGTGAATTTTATCCTTTAGGCAATGTAAATCCTTTAGGATTTTATCCTTTATCCTATAAATGTGAATCCTCTAGGCAACTTTGGCTCCGGTTGGGTACTGTGCTTTGTATGACTAGATGGGGTGTAAGGGATGCTCTGAGCGCATTCAAATGCCATCCTCACTTCCTCGTAGTGCACCCTGGAAACTGCAATGCTTGCAGGCTAACGAGGCTCTGGCGACTGGCGGCACCAGGATAAATATGCTACAACTGTTATTTTTAATCTTCCTTTCGGGTACGTTCTAGTGCCATTCTGAGTATACATTTAACTTACGTTCCACGGACTTAACACACATACACATGGTGCTTTATGTCCTTTTGGTTTCGTGATTCAAATAGGGGCATTCGAAAGTGTCTCAATCCTTTTTTTTTTTTTTCGGAAATTCAGATCTTAGCAGAATTTTTTAATAGTTTTTTTTTTCCTTTTGATAGAAGCATCCATCGTTAGTGTTCTGCCGAAAGCTGCAGGTCCAAGGCAAGCTAAGCCCTCTCCATTCATCCCGATCTTTTGGCTTTCTTTGTCTCAGCCGATAATTTATCTTCCTTAATATCTTTAAGGAGTTGTACTCGTTCTTTCTCTCCTTAAATACCTTCAATTGTATCCACCAATATAGACATTATGTGCAGCCAATGCCGTAACCATTCTTGTTTCCTTTTGTCTTTAATGTGGTTTGCCTGTTATCTACTCTTTTTAGTACTTCCCCATTACGGATCCAAGCGGAATTTTTTTCTGTTCTTCGTTATATCCACATTTCAGACACTTTCAGTTTTCTTCATTCCTTCGAAGAGTCCCATGTTTCTGCTCCACACAATGCAACAATAATGGAAATCTTCGACTATTTATTCATCCATCCGCAGAAGAAATTCTTACAGAATTTCTTTTTCGCCATTGCTGTTCACGTGTTCCATTCCCATATCAAAGCCTCATTTATAATACTTCCCAAATTCTGGAAGCTGTTCTTCTTTTTCTCTTCCAGTTATTCCAATGACCATCTCTTTCGTTTTATTTCCGTTTATTTTCATTCCATGTTCCTCTCAGTTGTTTAAAGGTCCTGTTGAGCGATCACATTCTCTGCAAGGAGAACTTATCAGTATCACAAAGGGAGATTCTAAACAGCAATATTATTCTAGAGTTTCGTTGTATGCATTTTAACAATCTAAAATGCAATACTTTTTCATTATTATGCATTTCTATGGCATGCCCTCATTCCAGAAAACATTTAAAAGCGAAAGTTAACGAAAAACAACATTTTTCGGACTGGGCACACCCACTAGCAAAGCCTGGCTGTTTCTGATGAGCTTTATCCGAACATTTGAAACTTGTGTATGCAGTGTTGCCAGAAAAATGCCCTGCTTTGAGGAACAGGGTCGTAGTGGTAGTAACACTAAGATAGTGCCGGTTATGTCACCTAGAATTTAACAGTGAATTAGATTGGGACATCAGGATTAGTAGTACAAGTGAAAATGACCGTTAAAAATGTATTTGATTGCAGTTGTTCCTTTCGTCTGTTTGAATATCTACCTGGTAGAGTTTTTATGTTGTTGGTACTGAGCTATGTGTCACGAAATCGGGTGTAAGAGATTCTCTGAGCGCGCATTCAGATACCAAACTCACCTCCTCGTAGTGCACCCTGGAGACTGCCATGCTTGCAGGCTCTGGCGACTGGCAGCACCAGGATAAACATGCCACAACTGTATTATTTGTAATAAATCTCCATGTTGAAGGCACGCTTTAGTGCAATTATAATTATTGATTTGACTTCTACTCACACGTGATTTTTATGACTTCTATTTCTCTTGGTTTCATGGCTATATTTTCCTTGATTTTATTCTTCTAACAACATTCAAATACCAACTTCTCTTTGTAATGCACCCTGGAAACAGCATTACTTCCAGGTTAATAAATAGAACTTTGCCGATTTGATCATAAGAGTAATTTTGCGGGGAGATTCTGTAGGATTATGCACATTTCAAGTGCATTCTGCTGTGTTTGAGTGCACGATCTTCATGTTGTTCCCGCCTGACGTCATCTTGTTTGACAATATCTGTAATCGATGCATTTTGTCAGATGTTGAATTGGCATGAAAGGTTCGATTTGCTTAACTGTTTGGAGTTCTAACGAGTTATCTTTAGCATTAGTAACTTATAAAAGTCAACAGGTCATCGTTCAGCTGAAATATACTCCCTCATCAGGATAGAAATTTTGGATCCACGGAGCTGCAGTCTGTCCATTGCCTTTGAGCTGAGTTTTCCTATATTCATAGTAAGCACTCTTAGAGGGAGGATTTTACTTTCTTAAGTCCATAGAAGGGGCTCAGTTAGAAACTCTTTCGTTCCTTCATTTACAGTTTCCCGCTTCTCATCACTGATATAGATAAAAGATTTGATAAACTTTATTTTGTATGGGCCACTTGAGTAATTTCTGACTTCGGTTCGTCACGATTAAATGAGTGGAATGCTTATTAAAATCCACGAACATCCTTGCCCCAGGCGGGTTTTAAACCTGCAACGTTGTAGACGCTGGCCTAACGCCTCAGACCGCATGATTACGTCCGTCGATTTGCTGCAGTATTATTTTTGATTTGTACTAGTAAAAGAGCTCGAACAGCGAACATTTGTCAGCTGGTGTTGGAGCATATATGGTGCTCATCAGTTCTTTCAGACCACTTCCCCTCATCATGTAACCGTTGCACCCCAAAATGACAGTAAGAGGGGAAGCCACCAAGTCTCACTACAGAAGATGACAGCGACGAGTCTCTTGGTGATGGTGAAACTATTTCTCTACATGTTATGTGAAGCGTTTGGTCAAATATAATAATCAAGGTCTTCTGATTGATTTTGACGCAGGGATGGGGAGCAAACTGCATTGCTCTATAAATAGTTCCATAATTGGATGGTGAAGAGTCGATAAGAGAAAGAGGAACAACTTTCGGGGTGTAAGGGATGCTCTGAGCGCATTCAAATGCCAACCTCACTTCCTCGCAGTGCACCCTGTAGACTGCAGTGCTTGCAGGCTAACGAGGCTCTGGCGACTGGTGGCACCAGGATAAACATGCTACGACTGTTATTTTTATTTATTTTTTTATTATTTTTATTTTTTACTGAAGACCCTTTACATCTTCAGCTTTTATATACTATAATTTAATTACTTAACAGCTACAGATGGACGTGACAAAGATAAGGGGTTTTCCCCGTATCGGGACGGGCGTAAGCCATAGTGCTGTTACCGCCCATACAATTAATTTTATCTTATCTTTAGGAACAACTTTCGTCCTTTTAATATATATAACGGAGCGCATGAATCGTTTCTATTCAAGAATTTGGAAACATGATTGATTTTGGACACATCCAAAAAAAAAACATCTGAAGGGTTCGGCAGCGGTATATTCTGTGTGAAGCCATGAATCGTGGACACATTAAATGTAGCGTTAGTATAAGCAAACCGATAGAAAGATCCTATTATCTCGGGTTGCAAATGGCAGACATCTCAAGCAGTTGGGCATCGTGACAGGATGAACAAACCGGAAGATCAACGAAGTTCTTGGAGCCGTGCTTTCCATGTATATAAAAAAATCATCGTTGAGAGTTTTTTTCTTCAATAAATCTTGGGACCGCGGTGTGGCTCAATAATAGAGAGCTCACCTTTCGTGCTAGGGGTTGTCGGTTCGATCTGTGCTCATGCCATGTTGGGTTTGTGGTGAACATATGCTCCCAAAGTCTGAAATACGTTTCTCATAGAGGTGTCTCAGTGAGGCAAACTTGAAGCAAAACGTACCTTCTTCTACTTCGTTTTCAATACGTGTGAGTAGTTCCACAAAGGTTCGAGCCTTGAGCTTTCTCACATTCACAGTTTCATCACTAGCACATTCTCTTTGTCTTAGTAGAGAGCGATGACGATTCCGAAAACCAACGAGACAAACCAGATGATACATTGCCTCCAAAGGAATAAGGTCACTAGCTCCATCAATCCTGTCCGTTAGCTGTATATCTTGCAGTTCCCTGGCCATAAACTGTACATTATCATCTGTGCCTAGAGTTCTAAATTCATGCAGGATTCCATCTTCCTTAGCTGGCCTTGTCAAGTGAGTGGTGTGGTCGTCGGCGCCGGCCTTCAGGGGTACCATCTCTTTCCCTCTTTCCAGTCTGTTTGTATTGAATTGTGAATGACATGATTTGTGCCACTGTGCATGATTCCTAATTAGGTCATGCACTGTAATATCACTGGTGAATTTCAGTGGCACTGGTAATGCTTTCAGTTCCCTGAATTGAGCTACATTTTCTGGTGATGTGACAGTTCCATGAGCATTCAAGGGGCAGCGCAGGGATTCAGTTGTAGTTTGTTGGCAAATTATACACTGTGTGCATGCCATCTTCATGAAATTCTGTTTACCATACCTGCAAAAGAAGGAAAATTGCAACATTAGTAAGTAGTACAATATATAATTGCTACCAAATAACAAATTATAAAGTTGCAGCATCCAGGCATCTTGCTGTTCTGGTCACTTGGGGCCGGTCCTAGAATTAAAGCTTGGATGCTGAGGAATACCTGAAAAAAAATGGTGCTTTTATGCAGCATGTACCCCTACACTGCCTCACTATAATAGAAGAATTTTTCACTGTTTTAAACATTTCTCTCGTATTACTACAAAATGCTTTCATGCCCAGACCGTGAAACGAATCTTTCGTATTCCAACATACTCCTCGAACGTTGCTTCTGATAAATGTGCTTTTAACAAGTTCTATAAGGCAATAGTACTGGCTTTCTCTCTAAGGATTTTATTACCAACATTCGTTACACATACTTAATGCAGTTTCATTCAGGAGAGGTGTTTTTTTTCCTTTCCCGTGATAAATATTAGGCGTCGAGAATCTTGACGTAGGGTGAGGTGGCTTTGCGCTATAATTTTATGCAAAAAAGAGAGTTTTTAATTGGATCTGAGCTGTTGACTGGAGTAGATAAAATATCTAAAAGTGAACGTTTAATTGGAAAGTGTTCCCTGATTGGTTGGACTCAGAGCGAGCGAGAGAGAGAGAGAGAGAGAGAGAGAGAAATCTCCAGTGATCTAATAATGTTTAGCTGATGTAATTTTGTTCAGTCGTATTTTGTCTGATGAAGCCACGAAGCTGTTGCATTTTTCGTAGTTTTTCAGAAAAGTTTAATTTTAACCTTGATTACGTTTGATTTTCACGAAACACTGATAAACAGCATATTGATAACGGCTCGCTTCGGGGGTTGAAAAGATTAATGCGAGAAGTTAAATTATAACTAAATACATCACTCTTCACGGGAAAAGCTCATAACGCGAATGGTACCTTAACACAAGGCGATTGCCGCCTTCTCTAAAGGACATGGGAGTTTATGTGAAATTCTGATAGACATTTAATACATTTATTTTCGGACATGTGTCTGAAGGAGTTACATTCTTAAAACTAAACATTAACAAGAATCTATATGAATTTGGGACGGCGTATAAATCATGACCTCAATTGTAGTTAAAACACAATTGTAGTTAAACTAAAGCAAGATAAAACAAAACAAAATACTAAATCTAAATTACGTTACAATAGTTAAGTTAAGCAAAGCAAAGCAAGTCAAGGCTCCAAGTACCATCCTTAACCAAAACTAATACAATACCATTTTATACAATTTTCTAGAGCTGGCAACGTACCTGTGATTTTCTAAGTCGAATTTAGGTTGTGAAGGTGCACTTGGTAAATAACTGTCACTGTTCGATAAGTTTGGTTTAATCGTGTTTAAACCTTTAAGTTCTTTTCTAAGTCCAGATCGAAGATGAAGAATAAATTTCAGTTAAAGAAGTCTTCTCTTGGCGTCAAAACTATAAGTTCTTCTGACAGTCTCTGTTGTCGCAAGTTTGACGAATAAGTTGTAGATGATGAGTGAATGATAGAGACTGGTCTCGATCGTTGATTTACACTTTCTTTTTTCGTAAACAGCCATATAAAAACTAAGAATTAAGATTTTGTGTTCTCGTGTGACATTTTCACTCAAGTCAAGGTTGTATTAGCTCATCTTGAAGGATGTGGATTGAAGGTTAAGTCTGGAACATT
Organism: Lepisma saccharinum; assembly: GCA_022664845.1. Classification (NCBI taxonomy): domain Eukaryota; kingdom Metazoa; phylum Arthropoda; class Insecta; order Zygentoma; family Lepismatidae; genus Lepisma; species Lepisma saccharinum. The sequence goes on from JAGDQP010007034.1 coordinate 62,092, forward strand.
TCCTGTTAATGACGTTATTAGGTATCCATGATGTCTGGAATCGCGTGGGATTTTATTTTGGATTTCAATGTTCTTGTGAGTCAAGGTTAGATCTGATGTCATACGAATTGTTCATAATTTAGAAATATAATTTGAGAACGGAAATGGTGTTACTGTCACGTCTGGCACGTTGCTATGTTACATAAGTATTCTTGGGACCTTGATGCAAAATCTATTGTCATGATTCATACTCGTAATAAAACTTAAATCTAATACAAATTGAAATCTTATAAACTTGTATAAATGATATCTACACAGTTGGTCAAAACTTAAAAAAATGAAATTTAAAATATTAAAAACCTGAGCATATAACACTACACAAGCTCCGAATTTTGAAACTTCAGCAGCTGCTGAAAGTAGTTGTGGAAGTTTCAAAAATATGCTATAAAAGTAACAAAGAATACATAAAATACATGAGAATTATACACAAAAAAATGTACAAAACAAATCATATATAAGAATTAGAAAAAATACATTGGAGGTACACAAGGATATATTCAATAACAAGGATTCCTATTTGGAAGGAATCTAGAATAAAATCAAAATGTGGGTAAAATATTGTCCTTTAAATATTGACATTAGTAAATGAAAATTAGGAAATGTTTTTTTTTGTTGAAATTGTTCATCATTGGTGAAAATAATTGTCCAATAAAATCAAAATATAATTGATAATTGAAATAATATCGTCAACCATAAGTTCTTAGTGTTGTGTTTGGAGAGAACGGAATGAGTAAAATCGTTGAAGTTCTTGAAAGTTCTCTTCAAACTGTCGCTGAACGTATGACAAAACAAGGGTAGTTACGTCACTGGAAGGGGACGAAGAAATAAATGTACACTTGTATAGTTTGTTCATAGTTAAATAGCGTCTATGGACTAAGACTTTGGATGATGTACACTACACTCGAAGTGTTCGGTGAATTTGTCGATTATGGGGAATCTTTTATCACTATTTCACTTAAAACTGGGAAACTTAATGTCGCACCGGGATGTACACTGGGGAAATTGGGGGGGGGGTTACACTTGGGAGGAATAATCGCTGGACGATGTCATCTTGGGAGAAGTTGCCAGAAGGATGAATCCATGGTGTCTAGATGGAAGTGACGAAATTCTGTCTGCTTTTCCAGCTGGAGGTGGATGTGATGAAATCTAGAAGGAATCTCGTAGAGAAGAATCAAGGTTGCAGTGGATGAAGTATTGGGAACTGATGTTATAGTCGTAGACTTGTAGAACTTCTTGCTTTTTACAGTGTGGAATTGTTCTGAAGTTTCCGTGTTGGTAGTGCATATCGATCGGTTGGACTCAATGGAGTGGGGAATAATTAAATGAAAATAAACAAAAGAATTAAATTTAAGGATTAAATGAAATAATTAAATGGAATAAATGTGAACTAAGGAGATCTAAATTAAATAAACAAAGGACAAGGTACACATTGCATTCTCTAGAATAAATGGTATAAGAATTGATTAAAACTAGTAATTGGAGCTGTATTAAAATTATAGTTTAAAATATTATGTAAAAAAAAGGATTATATGAGTGTGTAATAGCTAGCATATGGTTATTATGGTTATATTTACATTATATCTAAAGATCAAAATAAGTAAGGGGGTGCATGCAATCTTGGAAGTGGATGGCTAAAAACTGGAAGCCGTTTTTTATTGAATATTATGTATTCATATATATCGTAGTCGGTGTTGGGGAAAGATGAGGGTACACTTAGGGAGTACTCGTGTGATCGACTGCGGTCGGGGTGGTAGATGTTTTAAACCAAAAGTGGTCGTCATGTTAGTGACACTGCGATGTTGCATACGAGACGAAATGGCGGGATCTGGACGGTTATCCGGAGAATTATCTGCGAAGGAATCGAAAATTGAATCAGAAGTCAATATTTAAAAGATGTTATGTCTCTTTATATTATGTTTTTTTTTTTTGTCATTTAGTCGCTGAAATATCTCTAAAATATTTTATATTATTGAAGTTAAAAGGGAAGTTGCTTTATTATTCGTTCTTGGGTGAGGGACGAGTTTTTTTGTGTAGTTGTGTTTTCTAAAGTAGGTAGTGGATTCATGTTTGTGTTCATTGGTAGGTGTTGGTTTGTGTGTGTGTATTGCAAAAATGAAAATAAATCATACAAAGAACTGCAAAAAGTACGAGGAAAACTTGGATGAAAAATCCTAATAGAAGCGGTGATAGATTCATCGTGTCTGAAAAGAAAAAAAAATAGTAAGAGAGTAGGATGTCTTGTTTGAAATCGTGTCAGTGGGTATTGTTTGAAGTTAAAGAACATGTAACAATACAGAAGAGGAAGGAAGCTTATTTGAGAACGCTGTGTTTCTCTTTTTCGCATGTAGTGCGGTGAGATACAAGGAACTGAAAGAAGAGTTCGTGATAACGAGGGGGGTGGGTGATTTGTTGTGAAGAGTTGTTGTGGTCGCTTCGCATGGCGGAACGACGTGAACGACCGGCGGGTGTTGTCTTACAACCGCGGGGGAGGAGTGACGAATGCTAGTGTTAAGGTTACATTAGTAAGGGCGGGGAGAAGGAGGGGGAGATGGTGGTACAGAGAATGCTGGCGTGAAGTGATAAGGAACATGTTGAAGACAGGGAAATGTGTTAATGGAAGTTTCACAAAGAAAGATGACAATGTCTTGTTAGAGTATACTTTGGAAACGCGGAACTGATTTTTTTTTGTTAGGGGGGAGAAAAAGTCGAATGTTAATTTGTCCAAGGTAATTTTGGGATCAGTATTATCGTGATGGCTGAAGACGCTAGTGCTAACGGAGGGGAAGCTAATTTAATAGCAGTCTTCGAAGAAGGGTGGAGAAATTTTCGGGAAGCAGTCGAGTGTGCGGCCAATTTTTGTGACGTGTTTCCGGCGGCGAGTGAGTGTTGTTCGTGCGTATTCGGAGTACTTGATTTCTGAAAGGAATTTAGGGAAGGAGTTGTTTGTCTCGGCCTTAAATATATTTTTCAACACGCTTTTGGAAAATAAGATTAGATTCGTGGAGGAGAACGGGAGAGAGCCGAAATGAGGAGAGGAGAAATGTACGTTTGCATGATTCGAAGGATGACTGAATGTCGGAGAATATTGTTTTGTTTGCTGTTGTTTCCCTTTTTTTTTGTTTGTGTTATTGCGTACGTTTACCGAAGGGATAAAGTTGTCCGAAATCTCTAAAATCTTGGTAGAATGTTCGTGAAGGAATTAAAATGAAGTCATTATGCCTTTTATTTCTTTATATCTTTTTTTTTGCAAAATAAAGGAAGCGTCCTGTCATAGATTAATATCGTTAATGATGGAAGCATATGTATGCTACGTTGCATAACTAGTAGGAAAATGAATTATAATTAATGTAAGCTCTTATAAAAGGACCCCATCGTCCGGCCGGCTTCCGCTGGTTGCAATCAGCCAACAACGGCGTAGGGAATTGGCGACCCCATCGTCCAGCTGGCTTTTGCTGGCTGCAATCAGCCCTCGCAGCTAAACATCTACGCTGCTTGAAAGGAGGACCAGCCGAGAGGATTTCATTTACATTCACACCATTTTTCATCCATTGATGACTCATTACTTCATCTCCTCTTGTGCTGCGATTTGCACCTCCACGCAATGCTCAAGGATCTGACAGGATGTACTCTCATTGACGCTGGCCCCTGGGACCCGAGGAAAGCGGGCGGAACCATTGGATAGCGCCTAGTTCTTAGCAGCAGATTCTTGGATGGTCTAGCTCGTTGAGACTGGGAAGTGCGCCATTGGGGAGCTCTACGGACCTTTGGTCTCGCCAACACTCGGGGGAGTGGGTGTCCCAAGTATCCATCAGTCGGGAGTACAAGTGATTTCGACGCCAAGTCATTGGACTTCGCCTCGATATCCAGCTTGCTGACAAGGGTGATGAGGGTAGTACCCGGCAGCCTCGTTGGATCCTCAGAACGAAGACGGAGAAGTGTGGGCATTTACAGTTAAAATTCATCATGGCTCCACCACATCCTAATAAGTCGCCTTCGGAGAAAGAGAGAAAGAGACAGAAGCGACAGAATGAAGATAAAGTCACTGATGCAAGCAAGAAGGCGCATACAGCTAATGAATCAACCAGTGACAAAGAAGAGAAAATCGTAGTAGAGGAACAGACAAGAATCGTACCGACTATCACACGATATCTTGTAATTAAGGTCAAGAACGAAACTGAGAATCCAGGTGATTTGAAGGGGTTATCCCCTTTCATTATACAGAAACAACTTCATTATGTTGCAGGTGAGCTTAAGAATGTTAAAAAGCTTCGCAACGGCACCTTGCTCGTGGAGACAGCTAATAATAAACGGTCAGATAATCTCCTAAAAATGAAGACCTTAGGACCATTCGAAAATCAAGTTGAACCACACCGTGAACTGAACTTTACTCAGGGCGTAATTTCTTGTTGGGATTTGCAAGATGTCCCTGAAGAGGAGATTAAGAATGAACTTGCCAGCCAAGGTGTCGTTAATGTTAGACGAATTAAAACTCAAAAGAGTGGCGAACTACAACCCACGAGCTCGCTAATTTTGACGTTTGCCATGTCACAGCTTCCCAGGGACGTGAAGGCAGCTTTCTATTGCTTACCTGTCCGTCCTTACATACCGAGTCCGCTCCGCTGTTTTAAATGTCAGCACTATGGACACACTAGCACGTCGTGTAAGGCGACCTCTGCTTTTGTGCAATATGCGGTACCAGCAGCCATGGTGCGGATCCTTGCACGTCACTGAAGCCTCAGTGTGTTAACTGCAAGGGTGAGCATACGGCCTGGTCGCGTGACTGTTCGGTATTCAAAGAAGAAAAACGAATTCGCGAGCTCATGGCGATAGAGAAAATTTCTGCTGGTGATGCAAAACGTCAAGTACGAGAGTCTCAACGCACCCTTCCATCTGGTGCTAGACTACAAGTTAAAACTGTCTCGGTTGCCACCCAGACAGTTGATGTATCAACTCAGACTAAGAGACCTCAACCTGATAAAGCAGCAAGAAATCGCCAAGCCTCACAGACTTATCAAATTTCGCCGATGCATCCTCAGAGACACATGTCTCCTGTGCAGTCTTCTAGGACTCCACGGGCTGTCTCTACTGTTCGTGCCAGTAAAATTTTACGATCTGGTCGCATGTCACCACTAGCGACGAGCATCAAACGTCTTACCACTGTTCTTGCCACTCAGCTGGCACATCAAAATTCTCCACCTGTCCCTAATGCGCAGAGTTCATCCCTCAAATCAGATATGATTGAGGACGATCTGATGGACTCGGAGTATACTGTAGTCGGAAAGGGAGGGAAATTTAATAAACCTCGGCTGAAAAGGTAATATTTTTTATTAATCTTCATCCCAATGGCTATGCTCCAATGGAATCTTAACGGATTTCATTCCCACTATGAAGAACTGCAAGTCTTGTTATCAGATCTTTCCCCTGTTGTCGTTTGCTTTCAGGAAACCAAGTTTAAAACAACTGAATCTGTGATATTGAAGGAGTATACACTCTATCGCACAGATTTTCCCACGGATGGTCGCGCATGTGGCGGTGTTGCAATTGGTGTTGTTGATACGCTGTATTCAACACCTGTCCACATTGCTACGAACCTACAGGCGGTTGCTGTTCGCGTCCACCTTGAGCGGCATGTTACAATCCTGAATTTTTATATCAAGGGAACAAGACTTTACGCTCCTTGACCTTCAGAATCTCTTGCAGCAGTTACCCCAACCTATAATTTTAGTTGGCGATTTTCATTCCTATAACGTTATTTGGGGTAGTGTTCGTACAGATGTCCGCGGTAGAATCGTTGAATCGTTTATTGACGCTTCAAACTTATTATTAAATACTGGTGCTAACACGCATTTTAGTTTCGGAAGTGGCACATACTCAGCGATAGATCTGTCTGTCTGCAGTGCAGTTGTTGCACCCATGCTGGCATGGCGTGTACATGACGATCTATGTGGTAGTGACCACTTCCCAGTTATTTTAGAGTTTTTAAACCTCTATCAAGCACCACGCAAATTACCGCATTGGCATCTGAAGCGTGCTGACTGGATTACATATGCCACTCGTGTCCAACTAGTTGATCAAGGAGATTTGCCCCTGAATGATTCGGTTGAGTACTTGAACCGTGAAATTTTGCGAGCTGCCAGATGTTCCATTCCTCAGTCTGGCCGAACGCTACGTCGGCGTTCTGTTCCCTGGTGGAACGATGAGCTCGAGGTAGCACGGCGACGGCGCAGTCGCGCTCTACGGGTGTTCAACCGTTATCCTACAGCGGCGAATTTGAATGCAGTTCGACAGTCACAAGCTAATATTCGACGTCTCATGAAACTAACTCGGCGTACATCATTTCGTGAATACGTATCGTCCATTAATTCACAAACACCATTTCGAGACGTGTGGGAAAGGGTCAGACGTTTGCAAGGAAATTGTCGCTGCGAGCCACTAACTGCTCTGAAGCAGAACAATGTCTTGCAGACTGACCCAGAAGATATAGCTAATCTTCTTGGAGCAGTCTTCGCAGCAATATCCAACTCTCACCACTATAGTGCTAACTTCGTAAACATTAAACTAGCGGCAGAGATAATACCTCTACGGTTTCACCCCCGGCGTCGGGAAGTGGCGCCCCCATCGCCCAGTCAGTTTTCCTGGCTGCAATCAGCCCTGGCAGCTGCTAACATCGTTGCTGCCTATGGGAAGTCCAATAGCAGGGCCACAGTGCTTCACTATTGAGAATTTTTACTTCCCACTAGTGTAGGGGATTGGCGACCTCATCGCAGGCCTACGGGCCGCAACGTGATGCATCATCACATAGCCCGAGCAGCAGACCATCGCTGCTCGTATACGGCGTAGGGAATTGGCGACCCCATCGTCCAGCTGGCTTTTGCTGGCTGCAATCAGCCCTCGCAGCTAAACAGCTACGCTGCCTGACAGGAGGACCAGCCGAGAGGATTTCATTTACATTCACCCCATTTTCATTCACTGATGACTCATTATTTCATCTCCTCTTGTGCTGTGAGTTGCGCCTCCATGCAATGACCAAGGATGTGACAGGCTGTACTTTCATTGACGCTGGCCCCTGGGGCCCGAGGAAAGGGGGCGGAACCATTGGATAGCGCCTAGTTCTTAACAGCAGATTCTTGGATGGTCTAGCTCGTTGAGACTGGGAAG
>JAGDQP010007035.1:7116-41058 GCA_022664845.1 Lepisma saccharinum
ATAAACTCAGCTCAACTTTTCTTACTAATAGACATTGTTTAAGGATATACTCAACTCAACTTTTCGTACTAACAGATATTGTTTAAGGATAAACTCAACTCAACTTTTCATAACAACAGACATTGTTTAAGGACTTAACATCTAGTAAGTCATGTTTTAAGTTGCTTTTCATTTTTTTTTTCTGTGTTCTATACTTTGAAGAAGATTCATGTTGAAATGTTAGATTCTTTGAAATATTAATGTACAAAACTTTGTGCAAGCTACAAAAACACGTAAGTAAATTAATTTTGTTTGGTTGTCATAAGATTAATGTAACTGTAGAATAGAATAGAAAAGAGTAACAGTAAGCTTGTTTTGTCCCTTGGGGCTGTTTTAACAACCCTCATGGTTAAAAAGTAAATTGAATTGATTTTGTATTATAGCATTATATACATTGTACACGAGACCGTTGCAGGATTAAGGGTAGGGGGCTACACCATGGAATAAAAGAAAATAAAGAGAAATGTACAAATACAGATCTTTGAAAAAGGAAATCGTACGGACGACTATCAAGTAATTTTATAGATTATCTGTGAGAGAAAGCTAAATAACAGAAGAAACTTTGGCTAATTCAAAACTAAATTCAGGAAAGAAGAATTAATATATTGTAAAAGTGCTCAATTACTTCCAAATAGCTTGTCAAGTACAAGCGTAAGGTCCTACGCTCCTAAGGTCCCTCAGTCACATTCATCTAATTCGTGTCTATTTTCAGTGTCTGAATTGACTGAGGTTCACCCTGGATTAAATGTTCCGCGTAGCCACGTCATGTATGTGTAGTTATGTTCGTAGAGCTTAGGTATTTAATTTTGTGTTAAGGTAAGGGAAAAGGGTTAAATCTAATCAATTCAACTCAATAGGCAACATACTGAAATCTAAGACTCTTAAGTTTCTCTAAACAAGATTTAGATTAGGATTTAGAAGTGTAACGAATTCTATGTTTACAACTCAAGAAGAAAGCGCTCTCGACACTCACTTTGTGCAAAGGGAAGAAATCTCACAGCAACAGAACTTCTATCAAAGGGGATCTAACTGACCTCTCACTTCTCCCTTACATAGGTTTATATACCACCTGCTGAAATTCATGCTGGAACATGAATTTTTGCAATTCATAATGATCTGGCCTCACACAGTCTTGACGTCTGTCAGAGTATGTAACGCTGTATGACGTCAAATTCTGATGGAATGTGGTGCAATATTCAACATGAAATATCAGATGTAATTTCTGGTTACCCATGTCCCTAACATGTTACCTTTCTTTATTTAACATACCCTTTTTATACAGTTTATTTCTGTGCATAAGATAAAGTGAATTTTATGGGCGATAACCACACTATGGCTAACGCCCGTCTCGTATTTCTGTACATATTGTATTAAATTACAGCGGACTTTTGTCGTCCCTGTACAATATATATGTGTTGAATATAAAATCAAATTCGATACTCTCTAACACGTATTCAATTGCTAAGAGAGAGTAAAATATTTTCAGTAGTTTCTTAAATGCTTTACTCCCCATGAACGTTTTAAGTGAGAAAGGCCTGATCAGTTATGTGTAGATGTGGCTAGCAGACTGTATTGGTTCACTTCTATTAATGGTTGGTCGAGAAGTTTGCACACTCGTTTTCTGTGCTTGTGGTCACGGGACTATGTTCCGTAGGGGTTTATTGAACGGTTTGTTGTTTCCTACCTAAAACTGTAGGTCCCGGAGCATAGAATCTTATCAGCTCGTTTAGGACGTTATTAGCCATTCAATCAGTCAATCTTTAAAAGAGTTAGTGTTGGTGCCGTCACTAACACAGTTAGTGTCATCTGTGTTAGTAATGATAGGTGATGTCATTGCGTGAGCTGTGGAGTTACGTGATGATTGCATTTCAGATCAAAAGCAAAGCGGACACAATCACTTGAAATTTTTTAAAGTTTTCGACGTGAATATTAGCATAACCAACTTCTGAAAGAAAAAGTTAATCTATAAATCTTGGTTTTATATCAGAAGTGTAGTGATTTTAATTTATAGATTATTATTTTCGTTGCTGAGATTTGTAACCTTTCCATAAGAATACGGTATGTGAATATACATGGAATGAAATGAACAAAAGTTGAGAAATTTTGTATTTACCGTTCGACTTGTCACAGAATAAATAACAACAAACCCGAACAACAGCAAAATACTGAACGAATCGGTTCCGGAAAAGTGTGCCCTCCTCATGTTCTGGACTTCCTGGAATCCCAAGGCCGACCATCCTGACAGATTTCCCTTCGTGTATGTGTGTGTCACTTTCTCCCTCCAGAGACAAGATGCATGAAATTCTTATGAGAGATAAATATAACCTGTTCCTTATCTTTATCCACAAGTGTATCGAGAACAGCAGTCTTTGAACTGCTTGATAATCATCTGCAATTTCTAATTCATATAGCCACCAAGCAGTACCAAGAGGGAAGAAGTGTGTGTTGGTCCATGTTGATTGTGCCACTAAAGTCCGACTAATGTATAATTGCGTTACGTAGCTCAGTTCATATATATTTTAGAAAAGTCTGTTTTAAGTGTGGACGTAGTCTTGAACTGATTATGATTAAATCAAACGCTTACGACTACTGTCCAGCTTTGTGTTACTTTAGGTATACTGTGACGTTAATTGTACACAAAGGTTCTACGTCTATTCCTATTCCCTATCTTCTGTTTTAAAGTTTATGTTAAAAATCCAACAGTATTCAAATTATCATTATTACAACGAGGGACTGGTAGTCAAACGTAGTATGAGTTTAGTGTTACCCACAGCACTTCCTTGCGGATTATCTATCTTGACCACATTTAGAATTGGCTGGCTGCGAGTTTACTTAGACATGTCATTTAAAGACCTAATAGTTTCTCAACACTGTTTCGCTATTAATTGCTAATGACTAAGTAGTGGTTGAGCTTCAGGTGCCTAGCACACAGTCGTTCCTACTTACCGATCGCTCGATTGGCTTCCTGATACTTGACGACTGAATGACTGAGAGCACTTTAGTTGATGTGTCTCTTTTATATAAAATTTACAGATACATGATTCGTCGTGATTCCAGTGCAGTGTTATGTGGATTGATATCACAATAGGTGTGATGTAGATCCACGTCAGAGACTAGAGTGATTCTGCAAACCAGTCTTTGTGATGTCAAACCAGAGCACTGCATTATTTCGTTCGGTGCAATCTTAGATTCCAACATACTGTATTCAGATTATTTCTTTTTTTTTTTTTTGATACTTTATACACATTTTAAATAATTTCTATTTGACTTAACTTAGCGCGGTCCCGATGACAACGGAATCAGATTGCTACCGTGACGTAACGTAACAATTTGAGTATTTCCATCCTGCATAAATACTTCCTGCTGTCCCCTAGAAACCTGCGCGGGCCAGCTCCGCTATTTCTTTGGGGCTGTTTTCTCTTCAGGTCGGGCCGGGCTCGGGCTGATTAATTGCACTTCTTTAAAGCAGTTCAATAATTATTGACTTTCGTTAAACGATAATTGGAATAAAGCCAAACGTTCAAGTCTGTGTGCACGCCACGTGGAGTGAAAGGTATTACAAACAATGCAATATTTACAGTTGGTATTGCCTAGCGGCTCCTTTTTCGCTATAGAGGATTAGTTGTTCACCGGGGCGTTGACCCCAGTGCCCTTCCCTCAATAAATAACCAAAGACAGTATGCGTATTGAAGCTTCCTCTGATGGTCCGTGTCAGTACCAGAATATGGTCAATCCAACCACTGGATCCCAGGGGGTGAACAGTCAGAGTTGTTGTCTTGATATAAAAATGAAAGGAAACCGCACTCTTTGTTCTTCTCTCCACTTCAGCGACCCGCAGGAAGAAATGGTGGATGAAGTCTAATACGGTGTTAAATACCGTACAAACGTAGGTCTTGCGGGTGAGGTCAAATTTCTGATAATTTGTTTTGTAAATTAAAGTTATACTTTGACTAGCTACTTCTTTGCTGGATTTAAGTAACCGACTTTAAGTCCTATTGTTCAAAGCAAAAGAATTATTTTGATCCTTTGTGTTAGAAATAAATTGAAACGGCAATCCTGTAGAATGAAATTAAAATGACTAGCAAATCTAAGCGCATCACATTGTTCAAACACTCACATAGTCTTGTATGCATTAAAATATTATTATTATTATTATTATACCAGATACAAATATATTGGGGCTCGAGCCAAAACTTTTTAAAATTTATCTGACGGGGTCAGGCTTGGACCAAGAATTTTTAAAACTTATCGGACCGGGCCGGGCTCGGGCCAAAAACTTCTAAAGCTTTCCGGGCCCGGGCTGGGTCGGGCTTGGCCCAAAAATTCGGCCCGTGCAGGTCTCTACTGTCCCCCTAATATTCTTATGTGTTGACAATCTGCGATTTACTTCTGTTTGCGTTTTCCGTCTACCATACAGTATGCCTAAAATATTGACCTCAATAAACTTTACAAAAGTTAATCATTTTTTTTACAATAATATCCATGTACATAAAATTTAGTTACATACAGCTTCATACAAATGATTCTACCATATTCTGTACTGTATGGTTATTCGTATGTTGACTAGCTGATATACCCGTCCATTGGTGTGGGGTTAAATGTATTTATTTCTATGAAATATGAACACTTAAATTTACATACTGAGTCCAGACTCAATCAACGATCATTTTATGGTGGACTATGTGCACAGAAATACAATCACTGTAATGTAATATACAGGAAATGTAGCCCAAATTCTCCCTATACTTTCACGAACGGGGATGATTTCGAAACAATTATATGCTATCTGTTCCAACAACTTAAAATAAAAAAGTGTGAAATATTCATGGAAATGTTTTTAAAGCGTACGTTTGTGTAATGTTACGGTTAATGTGTTGTGGTAATGAAAATTATCCTCTTTTGAGCCAGTGTGTTTCTTTATTCATCGAACGGGTACTGAAATATTTATTTTTTTCAAGTAAAGATTCACGTAATTAGTGTTCCATAAAATATTCTTCTAGATTTAGTAACACGAATAGTAGGATTCCTCTGGTTTGATGGTTATTATCAGTATGAAACTGTGCTATATTCTTTCAGGAAGGTCATGATGATTGGGCTCGGCGCATTAAGTTGGAAAAATTTCGTTGGCATAATTCTCAGTGGTTGGAAATGGTAGAAAGCCAAGCTACAGACAGTGCAGCGTTCTATGGTGGTGATGAATTAGATGAATTGGAAACGCCCTACATCAATGAAGATATATTGGGGCCATCAATGATGCTTCCTTCAGGTAATGATTTTTCAATCCATTTTTTTAAAAATCTAATTAGCTTTTTAATCATGGAAAAACTTGTAGAAACCAACAATTATAATTAAAAGTCTTCCGTCTGATGTTCCTTGTCGAAAAGTCTAGCACACAAATATTTTGTCACATCTGAGTGCAGTCTTAATTTTGCAAACGAACACAACAGTTTTGTAGGAGATTATGAACTCTTTTCCTTCTTAAAGTAGGACAACGGAATCATTATAACAGCCAAATCGAGAGGAGTAATTCATAGTCTTTGTAACTTGCAGCGATTCCTCCCAAAGCAAAAACTATTCACTGTTATAATACCCACAATCAATTTCATGAAATAGTTCGTTTGCATCTTCAGGTTGAAAACGTAAGAAATGTCTTTAGAAGATAGCGAACGAATAGTTCTTGTCATGCAATTAAGAACGTTTCAGATTAACATAAAACTGCCAACACTGGTCACGGTTTTCTGCAACACCGGTACACTTCAGCTTCTACTTGCATTCGGCAGTCTTAAGTTAATTTGAAGTGTTCTTAATTGTGTGACACGAACTATTAATTTTCTACCTTCTAACCATACTCCTTTACCCTCTTTTCCACCTAAAGATGCGAACGCGTTGATTCTTGAAATTAATTGTGGTTATCATAATACTTTTTTTATTATTATTATTTTTCTTTGGAAGGTATCTACACATTACAAGGTAAGACTAGAATGGAAGATTGTTCAATTGAAAGATCAGTTTCCTTCAGATATAATCTTCCAATGTAAAAATGTTCTATTATCCTCTTTAGGATAATAAGGCAAATTCCAGGATTGCCACAGACTTGAAAATTTGGAAAAAGTGTGTGGAACATCCGTGAAGATCTTACCGTCCTATTTCGAGAATGCGAAATATAAATGATTTTGTTTATGCTATTTTTACGTAGATCTGGAAGTTGAAGAGGAAAATTGGCCCCACAAATTATATGGTGTAGGTTTTACCTGTAAAGTCATAACAGTACAGTAAAGTTATTAGTTATTGAGATTTTCCTTGTAGAGAGAGAGTCGTTTTTGTGCTTTTCTTTTGTATGTTCTGAACCACTTAACTAATTTGTAACTGAATGGGTGAGATTAAGAAGGAAAAGATTCCCACCTGATCTTACTTTTGGGAAACTATAAAGAAAACTGATTTGTGGTTTAAATTAAAGGTCAAAACCAAAAACCTATAATTACGTAATGTTTTTGGGGTCTTCAGGCATAGCTTTGTAATTATGTTTGTTTGCTTTCGACCATTAGTTTAGCTGCAAAACAGTTTCGTTTTTAGTTTCCCAAAATTAAGCTCAGATAGAATCTTCTCCTTCTTAATCTCCCCCCATTCAATTATTCAGTGTTAAGAATATAATTTAGCGATTTTTATACTACGTGTTAAAGTTGTTTGATATGACTTGAACAGAATGAACACGATTACCTTTGTTTGTGAGGTTTTGTAATTCATGTGTTACTGTGTTGAAATGGACTGTTCACTTATGATTTGATGTAATTTGTGCGGAACTGAAATGAAATGTGTATGCTCCTGTACGTAACAAGAGCATATGGAGCTATTATAGGAGAAGTAGCTGGTTTTTACAGGGTATTCATATTGTGGTGACATTCAGATAATATATATATTATACAGGGTAAGTCAAAATGATGTACCCGATTTCATAAATTTATTTTGTGAAATATAATGAACATATCTGAATGTAATACATGTGGTAAGAAGGGTAACTCTCAAAGTTTTTTTCAGTCACATCACAAGTGCTCTATGTGAGCACCTCGCGTAACACGACACACATCAAGCCGATAGTCTATCTCCTGTCTCTTCCTCAGCTGAAGGACGGCCAGTCGATTTTCGCTTACAGATGCAGCCCGTATCTCTGAATTTTTCATACCACGTACGAATGGTTTTTCCAGTAGGTGGGTCTCTGCCATACTTGGTACGGAAATGCCGTTGAACACTCATCACAGAGTTGTTTACATGGTAATCCAGCACACAGAACGATTTCTGCTCTCCAGTCAGCGCCATTTTCGTTAACTGCTTCCAGCGCCGCGTAGCGGTAGACAATGCAACCACGCGGGACATAAACTAAACCCAACTAAACTTTGAACTTTTGCCTTTCCTTGCGCGTAGCTCACATTAAGATATGTTCATTATATTTCACAAAATAAATTTATGAAATCGGGTCCATCATTTTGACTTACCCTGTATATATTTCATTTAATCATTCAAACCTAGTAGATACCAAAGGCATCACCGATAGATGCAGTTGAACACGTTGGTTCTTAGTAGGTTAGTAGTACATTATTTCTAAGAGGAATGTTCAAGAAAGGTGCGGTTGTGAAGGAATTTCCCAGAAGAAGCATGAAAAAGCAGTTTCGTGAATTTTATTATTTTCGCTCATTTCTGGTCTCCAAATCTACACATTTCGTGACTTGTATTTCCCCTAAAGCTGTGTTCTGTCTTTTCTCGAAAGTGTCGCATTTTGAATCATGTTTACTTGAATAATTGTCACAGAACGAAGCAGCCTTAATATCCCAGTAATCGCCACCTAGAATCTGTCTCAAAATATTTTGTTTTTTAATACTCTTCAGCTCTTTCGCCGACCGTGTAATCTGAGGCGTTTGGCCAGCGACTGGAAGGTCGCGGGTTCGAATCCCGAAAGGGGCATGGATGTTCGTGGGTTTTAACTAGGTGGACCTTCACAATATAATCGTGATGGGCCGAAGTGAAAATTTACTAGAATGACCCATACAAAATATTTTTTTAGCTCTTTCTTAATTAGATTAGTGAAGTCATTTTTTCCATAATTTAACTCGTATGCAATAAGTTGTTGCGTAGTGTGTATGTTCAAAGTGGATTACTTCACTGGGCGTGGTACTTTAGAACAGCCTCGATTGAAATGTCTCAGTAATTGCATATTCTGTCGTGAGATAAGGTCAAAAGATCAGACCATCCTGACTGAGGTTTTTCCAGGGTTTTTCCTCAGTCACACCAGGCAAATGTCAGGATTGCACGTTCAACAAAGGCCCTGGCCGACAGTAGCGAATTTAAATGGTTACCGTGCTGAAGCTCCCCCCCCCCCTTCCTACAAAAGTTACATTAAAAGGAATTATGAATTTGAAGTAATTTGCACTAAAAATGTTGAAAATTTGCTAAAGCGATAGGAGCATTTTCATTCAAATTGAGATTTTAAAAATCATTTAGGAAGGGAATTCTGAATCATTTAGCATCGGAACTGTAAGAGGATGTGGTCTATCAGAGACATTATTCTAACTGCACATGAAAGAGCATATAATAATTTTTGACGAATATTATGATCCGCTTTAATCCGTTAGGAATAAACTATAGCCAGTTAATATGCGTTTTGTGCTCTTGCTATAGTGGGTTCCGTTTAAAGACGAAACATGTTTGACTTGCATGGACTTGAAGGTAACCATGTTCAACCATTCGATATCAATGGCTTCCGTGAATGGAAAGCTATTTCGAAACAATTTTCTCGGTCATTAAACGTTTGAAGTACTGATTTCTCGTTGTCTTGTAGGGAGTAACATCACCAGAGTCTAACAACACACAATAAGTGGTTTTAAATACATTCTGATGATTTCATACAACAGTTTAAGTGGTTTTAATTATTTACCAAGAGATGAACACAGGCTACGAAGTTTGTTATTTGTAGCCCCTGTCCTCTTTCTAATTTATGACCAAGATCATATCCCTAGGAGGCCCAGTTCTCTTGCAGTTAACTTACAGATATCATTGTACTCGATATCGTGGGTGAAATTCTTGGACTGACTCTTATCTTGTGTCGTGAGCACCAGAATCCTTCTGTCATCCGTCATTAATGGTATTCAGTAGCTGATAATGTAATACAGTTACTTAATCAGTACAGTCTTAGTATTGATCATTACAAAAGTTTTAATAAGGCTGAAGAAGTTACAAATTCCCATCATGTCGGTATCACATTTCTTGGGCTTTAAGGCGCCAAACTCACCGTTCAAATGTAAAAGCAGACTCCCCACAGGAAAATTTCATAAGAAATGTGTATATTCCTTTTGTGGATCATCTCATAAGTTGAATTGTCGTCAAGATTTGCTTAGAAGTTGGCCTGCGTTAAAATTGGTAAAATTTGAGCAAAACGATGGGTCAAGGCAGGCTTAGTGGGTTAGCCTTAATGAACATTCAGAAGGACAATCCAATTATGTCTTAAGTAGTGGACCTCTACGCTCAGAAACATCATAGACGATTGCAGAGCTGAAGCGGGTCACTAGGTCATTCGGGTCATTCAATATTTACGCTAACCTCTGGCACTTGGGGTCGTCGGTTCAGACCGTGCTCGTGCCATATGGACTTTGTAGTGGACAAACACCGTGTGCGTGGGATTTCTCGGGATTCTCCCGTTTCCTCCCACTTTCTTCATTCCGCCAATTATTCCATCATCATCCATCCGGCCTGAACCAAAGTTGATTAAAGGCCTTAAAATTAAATTGAGATTCAAATATTATGTAAGAGATATAAGCTCACTTCTCAAGGAATGCCACAAATTTCAATATTGATTGTTTCAAGCCAGAGGAACAAGACCAGATCAAATTGGGTGAAGACTGGGTAAATTGTTTCAAGATTCGATCATCTTGCCGCCGAGTTGGTCTGATCGTTTAGGTAAAGATCGGGTCACCAAAAGTGACCTGACTTCCGCTCTGGAAGATTGCAGTTTCTGTACCACTGAAGCAAACTTATATTATCCAATTAGTGTAAAAACTTATTTTCTAGTTCTATTTGTGATATAAGTTTGTTATATGTATTCTCTATTTTGAGCACATTAAATCAACATGAAAAATGTTGATTTCTTGATATATTCATATATTGTATATTTATAATATTGCGGAGCACATTGAGTATAATCAAATGTATTTTTTTCTAACTACTGGAATTATTTGCTTTTCCAATATTACATTGACTTAAAATATTCCATGGTAATTTGAAATTGAAGAGGAAAATTTACCTCCTCTTTAATAAGAAACACTTATAAGAAACACTTCCTTTTCTAGATATTTTCCAAAAAAAAATATCATTTTAAAACCCAAGTTTCTTAACGATACAAAGGAAAACACTGTAATGAGATACCGTTAGAATCGTAACTATTTAATAGCCAAACTTTTTTCAAATAATTTACACTAGAGGAGAGAGAATACAATATGGATAAATTTGTATTAAGCATTCGTTTCAAATTTAAACAACAAAAAAGAGTCTTGTTTTTGTTGCAAATTCTAGTCCCCCTCCAAAATTAATTTCTAGATCCGCCACTGCTGGCTGACACCTTCCGTGTCCCGGCCTGAGCCTTAAATGCCAAAAGGCCATCAATAAATTACAATTTCAAAGATTAGATCGTATAATCTAATACCCAGAACACCATATCTAAGCAAGTATTGATTACTACAGTAAGTTGTCATTGGAAATTAAGTGGATCTACTGAAAACCCGTATTCTTTCCGTGGGGGTCGATTTAGACGAACCATAAGATTAGCTTGGATGTGGTATTATAAGGCTATTCATTAATGGTAACGATCTATTCGGATTCTCCTTGCATGGGTAGTATTGCATATATCATCTTAATATGCCGGTCGTTGATATGCAAGCTTGTCATACATCATCTCTTATTTCATCCCGATCACTATATTCTCCAGATACCGTCCCATGAGACTATCATCTGTTACATTCGTTTGACAACAGTTTCAATTTATTACACCAATAACCAAATACATCGGTATCTTGAGAGATCAGACACTTTAAAAATAGTATTACAAGTTATTTACAACATGAAGTGTACATATAAGCCTACGTAGTATCATATAGATTATTATAATATATATCCTATTATATGCACGTCCCTTCATGAGCGACAGTGTTGAACCCTTGATGTAAAAATAGCACAGGATGGAACTTTACTTTTCGTTGTAAGTTATTCTGTCGGAATTTCACTCATGACCTTTGACAACGGTAACCGTTTTTGATGCTACAGCTATCATTTTCATCAGTGAGTGACGTTTTAAGTCAAATTCCGACAGAACTTTCTTGATTACCTTGACATTATGAAGCATTAATCATAATTTATGTATCTTTTAACGGAGAAAATAATATCAATTAGTGTTGCATGGTTGTAGCTTCGGTTGTAATAAGGGGAAAAGGTTAAGAAGTAATGTTGATCCTGCTATTTTCTCTTGCTTTTGAAAGTTAAAATGTGATATTTTAAGTCCGTCTACGTAAACTCTCCATGAATTAATGTTCTTTTTCCTTTCAAGGATCTCATGTTTCTTTGGATGATGTAGATGATCTGGATGTTTGCAGTGGAAATGCATCCAAAAGCACTAGTAAACCATGCAGCCGACCAAGGAGTAGGTAAGTGGATTAACACTTAGAACTAGGGACAACATTTTGTGACTACTTTCTGAATCATTCGATGCCACGTGAAAAGGAACAATCCATCATGCTCTCGTAGTGTAATGATAATGTCAGTGACTAGTAAGCATGAGGCCTTGGTTTCAATTCCCGCGGAAGAAACCCGTATCCGAAAGTTAATGAAGAAAATCTTTCCCGAATCTTAATGTATATCTGTGCGGTGTTTTTATTTTGATTATTATTATTATTAATTAACAAATATCGTACTAATGATTAGTAATAACGTTAAAGCTCCTTGCTGAGAGCGAAAAATATAGTTTTGAAAGATTAATAACGTCTAATACCGATATTTTATGAAGTATTTCGAGATGACGGATCATAACGGCCTCATGGCATTCTCCCGTATCGTACCAGATGACCTTCCTCGCATCCAAGCTCTTGCATAGCCATTACGTAAACACCACTTTGAAAAAAAAAAAAAGCAGTAGATCACGTAATTTCGCTTGATCTACTCAAGCGTCATCAGGTCCTAAAATACGAAAGTAGAAACGAATATAGCTACCATGGCTACGAATTTCAGGAAGGTTAATCTGATGTTCCTGTCTTTCTATTATCTTCTAAGATAAGGTAACTAAAACCAAGTATTACAGTTTTTCAATTGCGACTTTGCAATTTATTTCCTTCTTGAATACGACAGTAACTAGGTAGCTAGTTGACTATCAGATTGCAAATGAATAATTAGAAGTAAATATAAATAGCTTACATGTTTGTGTGGATGTTTTAGGCGTTGTGAAGCACAGCTTAAGTTTTCAGGTAGATTCTAAATTCAACTAACATGTTTTTGAGTATAAAGTTTACAATTGAAGAATGCATCTTACAGGGGGATTTATATGTTAGTCTATTGTGCACTATTAATTCAATAACTCTTTTTATATATATAAAATATATATATGGGAAAAACCTTCAATTGGGCAATCCTTCATGCATAATCTTCGCTTACTTCTATGTATTGGGTACAGTTTTGATTCTGATTTGCATCGTCTTACGTCATTATTTTCTAGATATTACGTCATGCGTGACGATGCCTCACTATTTGTTGGTCTCAGGAGTTGACCCATGTATTTATGGCCATTTTTTTTTAATCCCTGTATAACGTGCTGGCATAGCTTGATAGAAGAAATAAAATGTGTATTATTATTATTATTATTTAATAATAATATAGTGCACAATCAGAAGATTATAAATTAAAATAGTTTTGTTTTTAATACAAAATTTAATTCATGCCGAGTACAATGCATAAATAATACACATTCGTACCAAACTAAATCAGCTCCATTTACTTTTTTTTTTTTTTTTCAATGTCGCTGTGTGTACCTTGGATAAGTTAGAGCCTGTTTATTGTTTTTGAGCTGAATTCGTAGAAAATCGCTAGATTGGGAACTATTTTTAATACAAAACAGTAACACCAAAACCTAAATGTATGAAAATTTCACTTATTCAGATTGTGGATATAGTGTTTCCATACTGTGTCGATCTTTAGACGTTGAAAATTTTTTCATCAGCCATTTTTTTTTTTTTTTTAAATAAATAAATAAATAAATAAATATGAATATACGAGGAAGGTATCCAGAAATAACCGGAATTTACACGTAGCGGGCGCACTTTATAATTACGGATGATGACATTACGATTCCTCAGCAAGTACAGTTTTCTGGGCCATTCTGCCAAGCGATGTCATTGTGTGTGAACTGGATTGTTCCGTCTTTTTTTTTATAAGTGATTACAGACACGTTCGGTGATTTTGTGTTGATTGAGTGTGGAGGTGAAGTGCTCTTCTTTTGTTTGAAGTGTTTCCCTCTTTTGGAGAAAACTGCAGATGAAAGGAACTATCGATATAATACTATTATGCTTCTTCAAGTAATAATCATAATAATAAATCAGAGCCATATTCGAGCCACTAGTGGATGAGGCCTTTCCGCGGAGGGAGGAGATTGGCCTGCTGCTCCCACGCTGACCAGACGGGTTGGGAGAGGAGAGCCTAAGCTCTCACTGTCATCGCCACCATCTTTTATTCATAGCAGCTCCTCAATTGCAACACGATGCTGCGTGGGTACCGTTCCAGACTCACACACAAAAAAAAAAATCTTTAGCTGCTCCGGGAATCGAACCCGGACGCCGCAATCTGTAGTCAACACTAGACCAGCGGGGACGGTCGCTTCTTCAAGTATTTAAGGAAAATTGTGTATGACTGTGGTTTTTCTTATCTGCTGGAAGCAAATGAGGCACATGATTAATTTCTAAACCAGCCGTTTTACCTAAAGCGTCGTTCTTAAGGGCTTGCCAAAACGTAACAGTAGTTTCAGCTACAGATTTCCCGAAAAGAATAGAAAATGTCACGCACACACTCTTGCATGGACTTAGCATAAAATAAATCGCCAAATTCGTTTGTAACCGCTAACAAAAAAGTAGGCAGTACAATGCAGTCCACGTAAAGTGACGCCGCCTGGAAAGCTGGATTCTACTGATATCTAGAACTGCTATAACTAGAACCTGCACATGTTTTTCTAAAATTCGGTTTCTTTCGAAATTATGTTCCTAATCACTTTCTTTTCTATCATACTTGCAATTATTATTCCATGCATATTAATGGCAAAACGTTATCCCATCCCAGTACTGTTTTAGTTTAGTGTTTGATGGAATGACATTACTTTTTGTGTCCACTACTACAACCAATTTCTTCTTACCTTCTGTTCCTTTGCTTGATTACACATTGTTTTTTCCACATTTCTTAATACACTTGAGTTTCATTTAACCGAATTTGATGGGACCAAGGGTGATTCGGTTAAACCGGAAACATTGGTTTGCATATTGTAGCTAAGTACTTTATTTTAAAAACTAAACAATTTTTCAAATATAGTTCTGCTACTATAATTACTGTACTGTATTTTTACTGAACATTGCAAAGATTTTTTTTTTTTTTTTTGATTTTTTTTAATAATAATAATAATTCGTTCATAATTAAGAGTGTAAATCAAATGTATACAAACTGCTAAAATCTAAACTGTATTTTGTACTGCGTCGGAATTTGTTTAATCGTGACTCTAGTGGGTTTTTTCTTTCTGAAAAACGCCTTAAAAGTTTGTTTGTTTGTTTGTTTGTGTGTGTGTGTGTGTGTGTGTGTGTGAGAGAGAGAGAGAGAGAGAGAGAGAGACTGACTGACTACTTACTTACTTTCTTTCTTTTTTTCTTTCTTTCTTTTCTTTTCTTTCTTTTTTTCTTTTTTTTTTCTTTCTTTCAGTATGTTTATTATTGTCCTTACTGTGAACATTCCTTTAGATGACAATTTTATGAACCTGGAAAGTTCTGTAGTGACTTGCTACTGTCTGTAAACACATTGAATAATTTTCCTCCACCAGAGAGACGAATTTCTCCGCAGCAGGTTTAATCTGTTTTCTCACAGAGCGCACAGTCTGTCCTTAATTATGTTCTTGTCTCCCTTCCTCCACCTCTTCTAATGGATCTACGAGGAGGAAACAGAAATTCTATTGTTTCTAATAAGGAATTTCCTTCGCAGAGGCAAAAGAAATCACCATGTCTACGTGGTACAATTCAACTACAATTCTTTCCGCTAACATTAGTTCCATAAATTCCACTCACACAAAATAAAGCGGGAGCGATTTCCAATTCGGTGATTTTTCTTTGCTTTCGTGCTACACACACTCGTATTTCAATGTACTTTTTTTTTTTTTTTTCGCGAAATTCCGCCTTTCAGGCTGGGTTAAAACACCTGTCCAAACTACTGTTTAAACCCAGTATATCCAGCCGCCTGTCTGGGGAGGCAATATAGGGTGCAACTTTTCTTACCCCGACCAGCCTGAGCTTTTCTTTAATTCCCCTTATTTCCGCTAGGCGAATGCGATTATTCTACCTTTAATTGAGATCAAGGCCACTAGCTTTCCCATACTTCTTTCTCATTCAGTGTAGAA
Organism: Lepisma saccharinum; assembly: GCA_022664845.1. Classification (NCBI taxonomy): domain Eukaryota; kingdom Metazoa; phylum Arthropoda; class Insecta; order Zygentoma; family Lepismatidae; genus Lepisma; species Lepisma saccharinum. Next base: position 22,823 of record JAGDQP010007035.1, read on the forward strand.
AGTAGCAAGTAAGGACCGAAACGCAGAAATGTTTTCAAGTTTTTTTTTATCCATCCTTATTTCTGTCTTAAATATTAAATAATTATTGTTGTTTTGCTGTACTGGTTCAATTAATTCTTTGTTTAACAAGATGCTCGCTGAAGGATACAAGTTACACATAAAAAGAAGGGTTTCTTGAGTTTGCACTTGTAACAAGTATAGTATAATCCCTGAAATACGAACTAATTGGGGCTGAACCCTGTTCGGATTCCGAAAAACTTTGATTATCCGAATATAACGTTTCAAATACACAGATACCATCCAAGTCATCCTTTAGCGCATTATAATAGGATAAATAAGCCGTGACGACAGGAGTGAGACGGAGACGTGAGATTAGTGACCTTGAGTGTGAATCAAATAGGGAACACGGGATGAAAATAGCCGGTCAGGTGATCCTTATCGCTACTATTGTTTCTACCAGGTGCGTAAATATGAAACCGAAATTTATGTACAGAAAGACAGTGATTGGATGACAATGCTAAAAACTATTTTATTCGTACTATTGGCCATCGCTAGCGATACATTTCTTCCATCGTTCCGGCAATGTGTGGATGCCAGACCAAAAAAAAAATTGTGCCTCTTGTGCTGCAAACCAGTCATCAAGCCATTTTCGTAAGATGTGAAGCGCTGGTCAGCAAGTGCGTGTCCCATGGATACAAATAAGTGAAAATCGGAAGGCGCCAAGTCTGGTGAGTAAGCCGCATGCGGAAGGATTTCCCATCCAAACGTCGCAATCGTTTCCTTAACCGGTTTTGCTGTGTGGGAGGGTCCATTATCGTGAAGCACAATCACTTTATGTTGTCTTTGGTCATATTCTGGTCGTTTTTCACGCAAAGCTTGATGCAAATCGATCATTTATTGTCGGTAACGTTTGGGTATTAACAGTTTTGCCAGGTTTCAGCAGTTCATAATAGATCACTGCCTTCTGATCCCACCAAACACAAAGCATTGTCTTCCGTCCATAGCGATTTGGTGTTGCAGTCGATGTCGCCGGTTCTCCTGGAGTTACCCATGATCATTTACGCTTAGGATTCTCGAAATAGATCCACTTTTCGTCACCAGTCACAATTCGATGGAGAAATGATTTCCTTTTGTACCTGGCGAGCAGAATTTCGGAAGTGGTTTTTCGGTTTTTCTGCTGTCGTTCAGTCATTGCATGTGGAACCCATTTTCCCATCTTCTGAATCTTGCCCATGGCTTTTATAAACGTATGGAAACTGCTTCTCGTGTCACATTTAATTGATCCGCGAGTTGTTGTTACGTTTGAGCGTCATCCTCATCCAACAAAGCTTGCAATTCGCTGCCTGCAAACTTCTTCGGTGGTCTTCCACGTTCTTCGTTTCTCACGTCAAAATCGCCTCTTTTAAATTTTGTAAACCACGCATAGCACTGTGACTTACCAAGAGCATGATCATCGTAAGTTTTGACAAGCATGCGATACGATTCTGCAGCAGTTTTCTTCAAATGGTAACAAAAAATCAATGCTGTCCGCACATCGTAGTTTGTAGGTACAAATTGCGCCATGTTCAACGCTATTAAACACTACACTGTGACATGAAACTTGTCTGGTTGTGAGTTGGAAATCGTTATCAGCAGTCAAAACAAGCAAGTGGCGCCAAGGACGCAGTTTTACGGTAACCACAGTGACAGCTAGCGCCGTCTATGCACAAATTCTGGTTTCATATTTACACACCTGGTACAGTAGATCACTCGAATTTTACCTGCTGTGCGGATTGCTGTTGTTTTTGCGGAGTGTTACGAATACACGGCGAAGCTTATAATCGTGTTCCATTTCGTTTATTGCTTATAGCTTTTGTTACTAAAAGCGTACCTGATGTTATATTGTTTTTGTGATACAATGGCAAGCAAACATAGCTCGTGTACAAAAAAGTCGAGGGAAAATTGAACAGAGAGAAAAACTAAATAATTCCACGATGAATTCCCTGTACTCACCATGCCAGGATTTGTTTCATTAACAGTTGTTTTAATGAATTATTAGTTAATTTGATTTGTAGTGATACTTTTTCCTTGCGAAAAGCATTTTAGTTTCAAACATCCGTGCACAGAAGGAAAGCGTTGACGTTGTGAAGTGGTCATCTTATTCACGGAAATTGGTTTCTTAAAAAGTCATTCCCCAAGTTATGAGGAGGCATTTCGGATCTAAAATTAATGTGATTTATTTATTTTTCAGGTACAGCCAAGATTTAGAAGATTATGCTGAAGCAATCTCAAGAAATACTTCAATAATTGCTGGCAGCTTGCAGCAGGAAGAGGTTGCGAAGTCGCTGGCAGCTTTATCATTACAAGGGCCATCCACATCGAGTAGTGGACTGGTTGAAGATATACCACGCTTTGTTCTACATTGAGAACAAATGCATGTAATTTTTTTAAACCAAAAAGAAAAAGAAAAAACTTTGTACAGTCTTTTTTTTAAAAGTCTTTTTTTTTTTGTTTTAGAACACCTTTTTTCAGTTACCCTTTTTTCTACAAAAGCTAGTGACCTCTGTACAATTAAAAGTGCCAGTATTTGCCCCACTCCCCCCAAATGTAATAATAAAAAATAATGAATACATGTATTTGAAAAAGAAAAGTAGTGATTATGTGTAAATGTTAAAACACTGTTATACTCTTGCCGATTTGTTTTATTAAGATATATTTATTGAATATTGATGTTAATGGATCTGTATAGTGAAGACGTGATATATGTCGTGGAGGCTTAGAAACATTTTAGTTTCTTCAATGTCAGCCATTTTATACATGCACTGATCTCTATTTTTTCATAATCATTCCACTTGCAGGGTGGTAGTATTTGTACAGGTGTGCTGTATGTGTGGATTCCAAAGATGATGACGTAAAAAAACAAAAAAAAAAGACTCATTTTGGACTTATGTGTGCATCTAGTCATTTAAAAGTCAAACTATATAGCATTGTGGATGTGATGGTTGTAAGTGTCAGCAAATCAATTTGCAGACATTTATCAAGTGATTCTCTTATGTGCAATTAAATTTTAGCTTACTATATATATATATATAATATATACAGAAGTTATTTATTAATTATTATTAATTCATTATTAGTATCGTAATAGAGAGGACAGAGCCGTGAGATATGTGGATCTTCGATTTGTAGTAAGGTAGCCTCGCACAGAAGTAAGTGATGAAAAAAAAATAATAATTTTGTTTTAGTTCTTGTTGAATTGGCAATACAACAGTAAAAGTTAAGTGTTTGTGTTTTTATTTCTTCAAAAAGTACCTTTCCTTCTTGGTTCATAACGCCCCTCTGTATATATATATATAACTAGTACAAATGAAGGAGAAAAAATGATTACTTACAGCTTACTAACGCATTAGATCACACACATTCACAAGTACACACAAAAGAAAGTCACTGTATTTCGTGTATTCACACTTTTTCAAGTAGAGAGGAAGAGAGCGAAGTTCACGTGTTCACAAAGTACAAGTTTGAAGAGACAGTGGCGACACGTAGCGGACAAAACATCAAAACTGGAGAACAACTGACTGCTGTAGCGCGTAGATATCCGGAATTTAAAATAATAATAATAACTGTATAGTGTGTAAGTACAGTGTGGGATCGTGGATGGAAATGTGTTGAAAATGCAGAGGAAAAGGGGAGCTTAGAGTTATTGAAGGTTAAGGACAGGTTTTATTTTTGCGCTCAAACCGTGAATAAAGGCATTCTCCCGCAGACGGCGTGTTGAGGTGCTGGTCGTAGGGAGTAAAATGTGGATTATGGCAACCAAGAAAGATAGATCAAAATTGGTATTGCGGGACTAGGTGTGAAAGGAAACTGGGGCATCCCGTTTGTTGATAGTACAGAAGTGACGATGGTTATTAATTCGAATGTTAAGAGCACAACTTCTTTCCCCCACATAAAAGGCATCACAGAAGGCATATATATATAGGGTGGTACCGTATGCACTGATAGATTTCGATGGATGATAGCACATCAGATATAAGGAATAAAATCTTAGTCCCTAGTTTCGGAGCTACATGGTGTCGAAAGTGTGGGTTAATAGTCTTCTCAGCTTCACATTTTCAATACCACTAAGCTGACCTGGTAGTCTTGTCGGTTAGGGCGTTAAGCCAGCGATTCGAAAGTCCCAAGTTCGAATCCCGGTTGGGGCATGGATGTTTGTCGATTTTAGAGAATTAACGGCTAATGGACTCGAGACGGGTCGAAGTCATTAGTTACTAAAATTGCCCGAAAATACAAAATTACAGTTAGCCCGCTTATTCCAATTAAAAAAAATATATATATTCTCGGCTAACAAAGATGGTAGCAAGCTCTGTAGTTGTCTGCTAACCAATCGCCTTAGTCGATGCTTAGTCATTTTTTGACTTCACTCTGGTACTCAATTATAACATCCTTGGTTATCATGAGACCGTGAGGGTACGTACTATTAAATAACATTAGAAACGTGCTATTAAATAACATCCGAAATACATAGGATAATAGAAAATATTTCTAATGAAATTTATTTTAGTTTTGTTGTGCCATATTATTTATTAATTCATGCAACATGTATACTCTTTCTCACTTGTTTTTCTGCAAACTTCCGAACAGAAAAAGCATTTCCACGGCCACGAAAAGAACCGTTTCGACCATCTCTACTGAAAACCAACCATAGATGTGTTAGCCTTGTCGACTAGTACCGAACCCCAGCGTTCCAATTAGTAATCCAACAGTAAAAATCGCTGTAAGGAAAAATCAAGGCTAGTCGAAACTTGATTTGAGGTTGGTTTGTGCAGCCACTAGGTGTCGCTTTCCAATCGTGCACTCCATCTCCGGGGAAAAAGGAAACTTCAAGTGTAAATTGTGTTGTGTGTGTGTTTTCCAAACTTGAAAACCCCCTTCCGCCCATCCTTCCCTGTGGTCGGAGTCTCTTGGACAAACTCAGCAAACCAAACGAGTTTTTCTCTGCCGCGGCTTTGTTGTCAATTTCCTTCCATAACTTTCAATCCCTCCCTCCCCCCTTCCTCCCCCATTGGCTCATTCTAACCCTTCAGTTAGGAACCATTTGAAACAAGCCCATTCTACAGAATGTTGTCTTTTCTGGAGTATGCCTCTTAAAACAGAGAATATATTCCTCGATTTGAGAATGGTTTATTTTCACATTGACTTTGAAATCGACCAATGAACATCGGAAATAATTCCCTATACGACAGCGAATTTGTTAAACCTTCAATGTATAAGTGTTCCACCTTGCGGACGAGTTGTTTCGATTGTCTCCTTTCGAGAGGTTCCTCCTTCGATTCCCCGTTGGGACGGATTGAACGTAATAGTTCGGAGTGAAGTTTGAACTTTATGCGCCGTGCTTCGAACGCCATCTACACCACAATGGAATCAATAGCAAACCATCGTCGCTTACTCTTGCCCAGAAATTTTCTGGCAATAAACCTGCTTCTGGAAGAATAGTAGTTATCCTCATCATAATTTTTACTTATCCTCCTGGCTCCCAATGTACTTCTAGAAGTACATTAAGTTTAACCTAATTGAGTCCTGGAAGGGATATGAACTAAGTAGTAAGAAACGCCTAATGTACTTTTAAAAGGACATTCATTTTTAATCACCTTGAGTCCTGAAAATTTTTTTGCTCAAAATCTTCAGTTTAGTTATATATTCTAACTTATAATTGTAAATAGTAATCTGAAAAAATAATTAAAAAAATCTTCTCATAGTTTATGTATGGTTTCTAAATGTCCTTTCAGAAGTACATCCGGCGTTAGTTAAATAACTAGGGTCAGTACTAATGTACTTTTGCAAGGATATTCGGTCTTTATTATAAACAACGACACATGTTTTAAGTTTATTTTTATTAAGTGATATCTACGTATTGAACACCACTCATGAGCTATAACTTTATAACACCTTAAGAACACGTATTTCCTTTGACTATTTATGCAGATTTTTGAAAATTTTCCTTTGTAAAACGCTTTATCACTAATGTACTTCTAAGTGTTAAACTAAATATGTAATAAATTCAACTATTACGTACAATTTTATTTAACAAGTCAGTTCGTCCTTGTAGTATATAAATTTATTCTCTTTTATGAAAAGCCAAAAAACAGTTTCTCTTACTTACGAAACAGAGGTAAGTGGCACATCTGATGCAAAAGACGCTTGTTTTCTTTATGCAGTTTCTGTTCCTGCACCTTTTCTGAATACCAGGAGAAATGTCAGGCAGATGCTTTGCTCCTTGAGTTCGTCTAACTAAAGTCGGAAGAGGGCTCTTCCTTCCATCTTTGAAGTTCATAGTCTCATCATCATCTGGTTCTGCATCTGAATCAGTCAATGCTGCAATGTCATTTTCTTCTATCAGTTTCTGTCCGAGTTCCATTTTGAATGCTCTGAATTGTGGTATGTCTTTTGATGGCACTTTTAGACGTCTTTTCGTCTCACGATACTGTAACCAAGCATTTGATAGAGCCATGTCTATTATGTGGAGAATGAATCGAATAGTCCATTTGTTGGTTCGGGCACGAGAGGGACAAACGGCTAACATGCGATCTGCTAAGTCCACGCCTCCCATATTCTTGTTGTAGGATTTTACTACTTTGGGTTGCTTCACTGTAATCATCTTCTTTTCAGATTTAGACCATCTGGTGACCTCGGACATTGGGGAATCTGCTTCGTTGGTGGACATCAAACATACTGGCTTGTTATCATGCCATTTAGTAATAGCTAACTTGCCATCTTCCCTCACAGAAACATCAGTAGCTCCGCTTCCTTTCTTGATTAACGCTTTTTCATTCAGAAGACTTACGTTACTTGGAATCCTGTTTCTCATAAGGGTACCAGAACAACGTATTCCTCTAGTTAGCAACTCTTCCTCTAATCTTACGGTAGTGAAATACCGGTCAAAATACACAGAATGACCAGGCACTAACGAATTTGTAAGACGAAGCACAGCTGCTTCACACAAGCTAAACCCAGCATTAGTTTCATCAGGAAAGGTATTTTTGCCTTGATATACAACAAAATCGCATACTAAACCGTTACAGTTTGCTAACACAAATAACTTCAACCCTATTGGATTCGGTTTTCCAGGGCAATACTGTTTTAAACTACAGTTTCCACTAAATGGCACCATCATTTCATCTACACAGAGTTCGACATCACGAGGCTGTTTTAGGCAACCAAGAAGAATCCTGTCAATTAAAGGACACACTTTCCACAGCCTATCTCTCTGCTTTTCTTCATCTGTTATGTCATTATCGAAAACAACCTTTATAGATCTTCTAATAATAAAAAATCTGTCTCTTGTGATTGAGTCTGCTATCACAGAAATTCTCCACTTCTTTTGCCAATACATGCGTATCTGAGGGTATTGTAATGCAGACATTATAAAACTTGCTCCCAACCACACTTTGAATTCCCTAAGAGTGAGACTTACCGTTTTGCATTACATAGGTTTGGTTAGTTTTATCCACAATTAGAGAAAGTATTTCATCATCTAAGTACTGCTCTACAAAATTGTTCTCGCTCCAATCAGTACAATCTTCTTCTTTGTAAGCTGGTTGATGTAAAGGTTTAGGATCTGGTAAAAAAATTAACTTTTTCCATTCCAGTCTGGCGTCCAGTTGTCTATTCTTGTTACTTCTCTTAGGTCTCGCAGTTTTTTTCCCCTGTAACAAAACACAAATTATTTTCTTTAAAATGTACAGAAGTATATGTATTGGAAATTAGTAGTTTTGTTTCTTATTTAAATTTCAAATATACCGTCCCATGTACTCCATGTAACACCAGTGTAGAATACTTCAATCTTTCCAAAAATTTATTCCTTTCCATTTTTTTCATTATGGACGTGAGATCGTGAGAAATATCAGGTAGTTTGTAGATAACTGGTTTACCATGCTGACTTCAGGTTAGGTAAAGTTAGGTTATTTTATGTAAGGGCTTAGATAACTAAAATAATTCCATTATTTTCTTTAGTACGAGGAGGAAAATTTTACTAAAAAAATTTTAAGGAGGAATTTTTTTTATTCCACTCACTATAAAGTAAACTAACCTAACCTTACCTTGCCTTGCCTAAAGTCAGTAATGTATATGATGGTCAGTCTTCTAAAAAAAAATCCGTTTGTTTCTATAGAACTTACGGTACGGTATACATTAATCTAATTTAGAATGCGAGGAATAAAACTTGAGGAACCCTTGTGCTTTAGATAATAATAAATTCTTATTGGTGTGTATATGGTGGACCAGTTATCTACATCTTTGACGAGATATCACATTTAATAGAAAATGTTCTCGTTTATTCGCATAACGTTTTTGTAATTTGAAGTCCAGCAAAACCGATTCAGAGCAGTTTCATGTAAAATAATGAGCAGCGAGAGAAAATGTAAGCAATCCGATTAGTTATTATTTTAAATATAGCTTAATATTACTAGTTAGTCTAATTCCTTAATTAAATCTCTCTCAATAGCTATCAAGAGATAGGAACACGCTGATCGCGGCAGTAATGCACCCTCATAATGTAAAATTATATCTTTAGGTACATTACTGCCACGACCAGGAAGTTCTGGTTGTTCAGCAGTTGTTGGGAGAGATTTTCCCATTACAAGAATTTATCGAGGGGGGGGGGAGTTCCTTTTGCTCGTCCACCTTTTACATTAGTGACTTAGTAGAAAGAAGAAAACGAAAACTAGTAACTATACCTTCTTTACCCCTTTTGATGTTGATGGTTGCGGTAGATCTTCAGATTCACTTGAGGGTTCTGAAGGCACAAAATCTGGATCTCGATCTGAATCATCACTCCAATTTCCTATGACATTTGCAAAATCTGGGAGAATTGACTGATCATCATCATCGTCCAAATCATCTAAATTTTCCATTTCCGAATCATCTAACTCACTCAGGACCTTCAAAAGATCATCTTCGGGCACTGAAAAATACGCAAAATAATAAATGTCAGTTTCTAGTTAGAAAAACCGAATGTACTTTTCAAAGGACAGTCACAAATAACCCAATTTTAGTATTGAAACCGAATGTTCTTCCAAAAGTACTTAGAAATTTGACAGGAAATAATTCAACACCAGGAGTAATAATTAGGTAACTAATAGGTCTGTAACCATCTTGAACATCTAATAATTGCATTTTAACATGTTTGTTAATAATTGTAAAGAATTTTCCCTACTTACCAAGCTTTAACAACGGCAGTGTTTTCTTCTTTGGTGAAGCCATATTCGTTTTGCTTCGCTTTCAGCTACATGCGTCAATCTGAGCTTCCAAATGCGAACTGAACAAACAAAACACACATCAATCCAGCAAGTGTTGCCAGCTATGTAAAGCCACCGCAAAATATTTTCAAGATATGATTTTTTGAATGTTATGTCCTTTCAAAAGGACATTAGGAATCTGTGACTATGAATATTTTTTTTATCCCAGGACTCACTTAAGACAAAGAAAAACGCCTTTCAAAAGGACATTCGGAATTTGATACTACAGTTCCTAATTTTATGTCAGGACTCAGGAGGGTTATATTTATGGCCTAAGCCGGTCACATGCCAGTGGGATGGCGTTCCCACCGAACGCACAATGCGGCCGATTACAAAAACGCTGGCCAAAAGTCAAAAACGCAAGTGAATGATCTCAAAATCTGTACTAGTTTTTTTTTTTTTTTTAAGTCGCTGATTACGAATCTGAAGTCAGAGTTACAAAACTGAACCCCCTTAACAATATTTTAGCGTATACTTAAATGATAATTGTTTTTAATGAAATATATGATGGATGTTTTTTTAAATAAATGATTCCTGATTGGATTTTGGGCTGCCATTTTGAATCCAAGATGGCGACTCTTTCAACATGTAAGATTTTCCTAAACTACTCGTGGTAATACACCTTTGTGCCAAATTTCGTAGCTCTAGTTCAAACGGTGTGGAAAATTGATTTTTGGGTCCGCCATTTTGAAACGACTGAATAACAAACAGGGCAACTTCGGGCAGATTTTTTTTATATATATATTGACGAACATACATTTGACTCTAACTTACAATAAGTCTGACAGTAGAACAACATAACTTTTTCATAACAACATATCGTAGTTTAACGCTTTTAATTAATAAAAATCAGTTATTGTTTGACTAATTTATATTTGATAAATTACTAATTCGTAACTTTTTTATATATATTCTACGCACCTTCAGACGTTGATTCGATTTTATTTGATTATGATCTGCTTCAATCTAAGTTTTATACAACTTTCAACACGTGCGTCCTTTACTGCCTCAGAAAAGATTCCTATCAAACAAAGTTAGCTTTGTGGCTCCTATTCTGGGACAGGTAAAAGGAAATAAACACTTTCATAAGTAATTTCTGACCATAACTATTGGAATCGGCTGCACTGTGCGTCGTATGAACCAAGCTGCAGTACGTACGACGGCTTCCCGAAAACTACCAAAAATTACAACTTACTTTAAGTTTCTCTTCGTTTGGTAGCTACAAGTGTAATTCGTAGGTCAAAAATAATAACGGTGTAGAGGATTTTTTTCAGGAGTCCGGAATGGTAAACAAAGGTTCGAATCGAAAATGATGTACGAAATTGTATACGCGGAATCAAAAGGCGAAAGGAGTGGCGTCCCGGGAATAGTGTTACAGGGGAAAACTTCAAAATTTTAAATAGAAACTTGGGTTGATTTTGCTTTCTCTTTGAAACAAACATGAAATTTTGAACAACTTCTAGAAGAAACAGTTGAGGGGCGTGTTGCAGAAATAGTGTAACCCACACTACAGACTTGCTTAGAAAAAAGTGACCGCAAGTTACAGGTACCCATAATTAATGCCAACAAAACCATTGAAGCCACTTAAAGGTGATATTTTGGCATATAAATCACTATATGCATTTCAATATTTATTTAAAAGCAAAAAAAAAATTCTTCGCCAAACCCCTTTTGTATCGTATCTTTGTCAGTTTCAAGAGCTAAGTGATAAGAAGAGCCCGTCAAAATATAGCTCTCATTTTCTTAAAATATAGCACAGCAAAATGGCTCTTAAAAATTAAAAATATGGCTTTTATATACAGAGTGGCCCATTTTAATCAAACCACTGGAATATTGCAAAGCGCTGATAGAAAATACAAAAAGTGTGCAGTGGAACATGTACCGACAGAGGGGGGACAGCCTTCCATGCACAATAGAGTTATGTCACATGCACAGTGTTGCCATCTCAACACAAACATTTTTTTTCAAATGGGATCAAGGTTCAATACTTTCGGAGGTGATAGTATGAGTCATGATAAACGAAAAAGTTTATATGAACATGGGTCAAATTCTCCTTCGTTTTGGAGAACTTGGAACCCAAAATCAACGCCTAACGTGTAAAAAAAGTGAATAATTCTCAATAAATCAGGAACGACGCATTGAATGAAAATTTCGTTTGTGGAAATTTGTTTGTAACAACATGCTGGATATCAGGATTGAAAACAAGATGTCACCAGGTTGTCAGTGTTGCCAACCCTGTATAACGTTTAATTTTTCAAATGGCACTACATTGTATTATTAGGTATTTTTGGCATCCTCTAATGATAATAAAACAACATACGTAAAGCACACATCGCAGTGTTGCAAACTGTTGATAAGACAAAGGTTTTCGCGAACTTATACGTAATTCCCTATAATATTTCATCCACAGTTTGCAACACTGCGATGTGTCCTTTACGTATTTTGTTTATCATCACTAGAGGATGCCAAAAATACCTAATGATACAATGTAGTGCCATTTGAAAAAAATAAACGTTATACAGGGTTGGCAACACTGACAAACTGGTGACATCTTGTTTTCAATCGTGATATCCAGCATGTTGTTACAAACGAAATTTTCATTCAATGCGTCGTTTTTTCATTTATTGAGAATTTATTCATTTTCTTCGTATGTTAGGCGTTGATTTTGGGTTCCAAGTTGGAATCACTGTATCTCCAAAACGAAGCAGAATTTGACCCATGTTCATATAAACTTTTTTGTTTATCATGACTCATACTATCACCTCCGAAAGTATTGAACCTTCATCCCATTTGAAAAAATATAAGTTTGTGTTGAGATGGCAACACTGTGCATGTGACATAACTCTATTATGCATGGAAGGCTGTCCCCCCTCTGTCGGTACATGTTCCACTGCACACTTTTTGTATTTTCTTTCAGTGCTTTGCAATATTCCAGTGGTTTGATTAAAATGGGTCACCCTGTATAGCTTTTATTAAAAATATGACTTTTATATAGCTTTTATTTTCCCATTTAATTGCAGTGCTTAAGGCGTTTACAAATTCTACTAGATCCAAGAATAACAATGAAAACATATTCCTCCTATTATTATTATCACTTCATCGTAATTAAGATTTAGTGTTTTAAATATCCGAAGATTTGATTAAGCAGCCAGGAAGAAGTAATTTTGGGGGTAAGAATATTATCTCTTAATGGACGATTCTCGCGTTACGCACGGGACATTTGTACAACAAACTGCTTTCTAAAAATGAAAATATCCAAAGAAAATGAAAAAAAAAAGTATATCAAAATTAGGGGGAAATTATGAGTGCATAGTTAAAATGGAGTAAAACACTCGAAACGACAAACTTTGAGTTACACGCCAACATTAAGCGTTACGCACGGGATTAAAAATAAACACTTTCCAAAGAATCACCCTGATTAGTTGTATGTGACGATCAATCACGCCATAAGAAAATGAATTTTTCAACTTTCGTACTTTTAAACTGGTGGGAAGGTTTTCGTGTTGTGCGTAATTCTTATCCCCGTTGCGCTGAAAGAAGTTATATTTATTCGAAATGGAAAAGAAACGAAAATTAGGGGAAATGTATATAAAACGAGTTGCTTACTTTGCAGAATATCTGTTGGAAATTTCTTTTATTCGGAAGTATGTTTTTTATCGCGGGAACAGACAAAAATATAGCTTTTATGGTTTTTTAAATGTATGTGGGAGATATGCTGGACCCCACAAATCGCCTACATACGAAGTTTCAAGATCAGAACGGTAGGACAAAACATGGCAAAATGGCATTTAATGGGCACCTACCAAATTAGCTCGTATAACTGCCTAACGTTACTAGATATCTAAAAGTGTTTCCTCTTAAATTGAGGATAAGAAATGTGAAAAAGAGATCAAGGTGATAACGATGGCGAAAGAGACATTCACTAAGGAGAAGAATGAATCTCTTATTTTGATCGATAAACAAAGAATTGAGGAAGATCATTATTAAATGTTTTGTATAGAGTATTGTGTTGCATGGAGCAAATGTGGACATGGAAAAGAATGAAAAAAAATCAGCTGGATACAGAAGATGCGAAATGAAGAAGTGCTGAACACAGAAGACGAAAGAAGAACAATCCTGAGACAATAAAGAAGATATAGAGAATTTAGTTAGAACATTGACTGCGCAAAGATGCAATTTAAGGTCTCGTTGAAGGCAAGAGAGGAAGAAGAAGAAGAACAGGAATCCAACTTCTTGGCAATGTTACGGAAGATAAATCGTATGTTGAGATAAAAAGGAAAGCGCAAGATCGGGATGAATGTAAAGGACTTAGCTTGCTTTGAAAGACGTCTACCGCTTTCGAGAGAACACTGATGATGATGATCTAGATACAGGGTGAACCCGAAAGATGTGGAAAAACTTCGGGAGGTGATTCCTGAGATCAAAACAAGAAAAAAAGTCCTCTGGCAAATTTTAGCATTTCGCTTTGTGTAAGAGATACAGGGTTGCCAACTTGGAATCCAAAATTGACAGTTGTAACTGAACAGAAAGATGCGGAAAAACTTCGGAAGGTGATTCCTGAGATCAAAACAAGAAAAAAAAGTCCTGTGACAAACTTAATTTCGAATCCGCTTCGTGTAAGAGATTCAGGGTTGCCAACTTGGAATCCAAAATCGACTGTTGATAATTGTAACTGAACAGAAAGGTGTGAGGAAACTTCGGGAGGTGATTCCTGAGATCAAAACAAGAAAAAAAGTTTCTTGGCAAATTTTAGAATTTTGCTTCGTGTAAGAGATACAGGTTTGACAACTTGGAATCCAAAATCGACTGTTGATAATTGTAACTGAACAGAAAGATGTGGAAAAACTTCGGGAGGTGATTCCTGAAATCAAAACAAGAAAAATAGTCCTGTGGGCAAATGCTCGAATTTCGCTTCGTGTAAGAGATACAGGGTTGCCAACTGGAGTCCAAAATTGACTGTTGACAATTGTAACTTATTAGAAAGATATGGATAAACTGCAGGAAGTGATTCCAGACATCCAAACAGGAAACATGTACATACGAGTATAATCACAAACTGTACTATATATAGTTTCGCTGACAGAGGTGTCTCAATAAGTAGGAGAAGCGTGGTAGTTGAAGGTTCTGTCGCATGACCGCGACGATACGTCCCTTGGACGCAAGCTTCGCTCGTAACAAGTAATGTGGACAACTACGACTACGGGAATGACTGAAAAGATAAGGACAGCGAACACACAAGTAGTGGCGAAGTCATGCGAGACACGCGGAGCACGAATGATAATCTGTAGACTGTAGAGTAACTATGGCTTAGCTCTCAGTAAGAGTAATTTTGTAGCCAACTTATGTACAACACAGCAATAGCTTACTTTCTAGTTTAATCACAGTAAATGTTCTAAATGCGCCCATGGCTTTCAATGCAAGCGCTCACACGTCGAATCAATGACTGACGTACCCACTCGAATGCTCCAGCCTGATTCCAGACCGATCGAACCTTTACTTTTCCTCACGTTCGGTCAACTCTACATCCGGAATGATACAACCTTTTTGCTTGTTTTCCAAGGACCTTTCCTCTTGTTTTGTTTCAAGAACTACCTCCCGCAGGTTGTCCACATCGCTCTGCCAGTTGAAATTGTCAACAGTTGATTTTGGTTTCCAAGTTGGCAACCCTCTATCTCTTACACGAAGCGGAATTCAAGAATTTGCCACAGGACTTTCTTTCTTGTTTTGATCTCAGGAATCACCTCCCGAAGTTTTTCCACATCTTTCTGTTCAATTACAATTGTCAACAGTCGATTTTGGATTCCAAGTTGGCCACCCTGTATCTCTTACACGAAGCGGAATTCTAAAATTTGCCAGAGGACTTTTCTTGTTTTGATCTCAGGAATCACCTCCCGAAGTTTTTACACGTCTTTCGGGTTCATCCTGTATATCAACTTGAGTGAGAAACAATACGTGAAATAATAGAGAATGAACTGTTTATGGCATTGTTCACACAGAGTTTGCACACTAAGGGATACAACTGAAGGGAAAAGAGGAAGAAGAAGAGAGTTTCTTACGGTATTAAGGGAAATAAATATTACGCTAGGACAAACAGAAAAGGCAGGATCATTCTGGATAGAGAAGCTTTAACTTACCTTGAAGAACTTGTCACATTCAGAAGAACGCTAACATTAATATTTTCTTATTTATGAGAAACATATAAATGGAAGCTTCCATTCACTAACTACATTTTCGATAGTTCCTGCATTTCAGGGCTACAATATTTAAATTGAAAACAGTCAGAGGATTGACAAATTTATGACACATTTAGAAAATAAAGAATCGGGGGGGCTAAGGTTAATTTTTGCCCTCTAGGGTCGTCCCTGGACAGTGAGTACAAAATGGTACTTTCTAATTTTGAAATTCTTGCTATGTATAATAATCGAGGTGTTGACATAAAAGACATACTGACGTGCAATACGTTAATAACAATTCACTCACCGATCTACAGGAGCACGAATGGACTGTGGCGTGGAGCACCCAAAGACACTACAATCGCATAACTTTTGAGTGGATTGTGATATTACGATCAGATTAAGTCAAATTATTTTTTATTCTTTCTTTTACGTTTCACTCGCTGCATGTATGCTTCTATCTTCTACAGGAAATAAGTTTCTCGTTGGTTGAAATTTTCTTGTTGTAAAAAAATTACGAATTTCCATACGGTTATGATTTTTTGTTATATACACCCTCCATTCCGAAAGAAACCGAACTTTTGAAAACAAATAGTACCACTAGTGCCATCTGTTGTAATATTTTACCGGTAGATGGCGTAGTCCCTCATTGACAACTGGTATAAATGTCATGACATTTGGATGCACGGCAACAAAGTTATTGCGTTTCAACTGTCAGTGTGTTGTGTACATCGGTCGGAAAATGAGTTTCAAACAACGAGCTGCAATTGAGTTTTGTGTTAAACTGGGTAATCCTTTTACTGAAACGCACCAAATGCTACAAAATGCATATGGTGATGAGTGTCTATCCCGTACGCAAGTTTACGAGTGGTTCAGGCGATTCAAATCGGGTAGAGAGACGCTGGATGATGACGAAAGATCAGGCCGTCCCAGAACCGGATTATCGGAAGAAAACATCGAAAAAGTGCGTGAATTCATCAAGCATAACAAAAAAGCGTCGGTGAAAGTTATTGAAATGGAATTAGGCATTCCTCAAACAACCGCATACCGCATTTTGACCGAAGTTTTGGGTCTTAAGAAGGTTAATTCGCGGTTTGTACCACACAAACTCACCGAAGACCAAAACGTTGATCGAATTGCGCATTGCAAAGACATTGTTAAAAGTGCTCGGCAGGATCGAAACTTCTTGAAATCGATTGTAACTGGTGACGAGACGTGGTGTTTTGAATATGAGCCCGAAACAAAGCGGCAAAGTGCTGAATGGAGAGCGCCGGATGAAGGACCACCCAAAAAAAGTCGCTTGATGAAGTCAAAAGTTAAGGTGATGCTGATTTGTTTTTACGATTCAAAAGGAATTATCCACAAAGAATTTGTTCAGCCCGGCCAGACAGTCACTGGAGAGTTTTACTTGGGCGTCATGAAGCGTTTGCTGGCAAGAATTCGTCGTATTCGACCCGAATATCGAGAAATCGGCAGTTGGACTCTTTTGGACGATAATGCACCATCACATCGTTCGCGACTTGTAACTGAATTTTTGGTAAAAAATCACATTATTCGTTTGCATCATCCGCCCTATTCACCAGATCTCGCTCCGTGCGATTTCTATCTGTTCCCGAAACTGCATTTGGCGATGAAAGGAAAGTGGCACGCATCGATTGAAGCCATTGAGAAGGCGACGACCGCCGTCCTAAAGACCATTCCAATAAAGGACATGGAGAAGTCGTTTGACAACTTGTTGGAGCGTGCAAATATGTGTATCGATGCAGAAGGGGAATACATTGATTAATAAAAATGATTTGTTCCAAAATGTACATTGTTTTTTTGTTTTTTTAAAACGTTCGGTTTCTTTTGGAAGGGAGGGTGTATAACGTTACTAATGTTTCCATAAATAATGTAAATAATCCATAGCCTTTATAAAGGTTTCAGGAGCATTGTGCCAAAAAAATGAAGATTGTACATATTACCTAGATCCAGAAATCGAATTATAAAACTTATGTAAAAAATTACGTTATCGACAGAACTGAAGTACAGGCATGCAAGAAATGTGGTAACACAGCTGTCTTGAAGAGAGACATATATATACGTCAAAAGCAAGCATTGGCCTGAGAGAGAGAGAGGAATAGTCCTAAGCGCCCGTACTGCATTAAATGTTTAAATTTCCTATAGGGATGGCCAAACGGACCCGGATATCCGAAATTCGGATCCCGATCTTAATATCGAAACTCGGACCCGGATATCCGAAACACGGTTCCTGATCCGGATATCCTAAACTCGGTTCCGGATCCGGGACAGGGACACATCATTGTAGTCTTTCCTAAATCAGTGTTTTCGTGTACCAAACGATAATAAATCTTCGTTTTTCTCATGGACGTAAGAATATAACAGGACTAGTAACAAGCAATTCACTCAATGTTATAAAAATGGGACGGCTGAGAGTGCAGTTTGTCATTCCAACATGGCGGATCGCGCATACTTCCTGGTAAGGAAGCAGACGATATTGTGAATGTGCAAATAATTTTTAATTATCTAAATTTGTCCTTAACTACTAATTATTATAAAATAAGTGTTACTTAAATACACTTCCTTCTCAAGAGCAGTGATCATTCAAATCTTGGAACCTGATATTATTTCACTATTATTAGGAAGATAAAACTTAAATATTGCTTACCTATTTATCCTCACACGTACCTCTTGGTCGGCTTCATCAGACGCAACCTTCACATACCTTAAATTATTTCACATAAATTTAAAATTTGTAATTAAGAGTGGCTCAATTAACATTACTTCT
>JAGDQP010007035.1:41458-65119 GCA_022664845.1 Lepisma saccharinum
ATGGCCAGTTGCAATGTTTTGGTCATTTCAACATGGCGGCAAGGCGCACTTCCGGCCCATAAATTTTGGCTTGTTACTAGTCCTGTTGTTTCTTACGTCCATGTTTTTTCTACTCCTCATTTTAGAGTGTCTTTATTACCAAGCAAATGAAAAGAAATAACATCTCTTGGGCTGCATTCCTTTCTTGTCGCCTCACAAAAATCAATAAACTGCCAAAGAAATGAGGCAGAAAACAATAAACATCCCCTTATGCAATGTGTAAACACCCGTTAGGTGACTGCTCCTTCCTGTGCTAGAGTACATGGATGCTAGACTCATTTCGAATGCACACCAATATTTACTCATTTAAGTTGTTTTGTATCTGTTTCGTATGCACAGTGGGAAAGCGGAACACCTCACAATGATGAGGAGGATTATTGAAACAAAGGAACTAAGTTTAGGCAGATATACTCATACATATGCATTTATTATTCTAATTTAAATGTAATCTTTCTTTCATAAAAAAAATAAACGTAAAGAAAAGGTAACAATGTTTACAAGCTGGGTGCGTCGACCTTTCGAATACGAACCTAACTCTGTGTTCTTCAGGGTTTGATTTCATCATACTTTGACGTCATTTCTCTCAAAAGAAAACACCCAGAATTTATCCTTGCCAATGATAAGGAACATTTTGCGAACCAAAAGCTATATGAAACGGAATACCGAGCGGCCGTGGGTGGCGTAATTCTTTAGCATTGGCTACGCTTTCGGGAGGTCTGGGGTTCCATTCCTGGAGCTGACTGAAGTTTTCCCAAATCCTAACAGGCGAATGCGGGGATCATACCTTACTTGAAGACCATGTCCGTCTCCGTCCTATTTCCTTTCCCATTGTTCATCCTTGTTGTTGTTATTCTCCAATGTAATATAGCCTACGAATCGTATATTTTGATATTAGAAATAAATAAATAAATGTTTGGAAGTGCTGACACTGCAATTCGTGGAGCTCGTGATATTTAGATATACACTCACATATTCAGACAGACCGCAAGTGACTGGAGACTGAAAAATAAGACAGTAGTGACTTACTACCCTTTTCCGGTCCGGTAGCAAAAACACACATGAAGATTACATTTTCAACTGACACAATATAGCTCTTGAACGGTGTAGCAGGCTGGGCACAACCTTTTCTCAGTAAGAACATTGAGGCATATGGAACAACCTAATGTAAAAGGTTATTTTCAGATAGGATTCCGATGCTTCACGGATGTAATTTATTCTTCAAATTTGAAAGAGCGAATTCTTATATATTTTTTTTATAGTGGTTCACGATGCATTATGGATACTAGTTAGGTTTGTTATTCGCCATTTGTTACCGCAAAGGTTATCGGAAGAGGCCCCTGCCGTGAGATTAACTGCATTTAACTAAAAATTACAACAGATGACCTTAAGTGTTAATTTTCGTCAGTGGCAAAAACATACCAGAGCACGTCACTCAGGACTAAGATATAGGCCTATGCAGGAAATCTTTCAAATTGCTCCCAGGTACCTGACGAGGCGAAAAGAGTCATTTCGAAACCACCGTTACCTTGGCAGACATCTGCCATAAATTCTTACCGAAGGCGTTCTCTTGCAGTTGGCTGGCTAGCCCAGAAAACAAAGCGTGGTTCAAATCTCACCGCGGTCAACTTTCATTTTTTTTTACTCTTTTTCATTCATAAGTAGTAAGTTACTTTTTTTTTCTTACTACTTATGAATAAATGCTCCCCTTTGATTCTTATTTACATGTTAATATTTTATTGCGTCGTTTTCATGTTCATATGATGAAAATTTTATCTAAATAGATGGAAATTCATTTTAAAAGATTACATTCCCAACGGTCGGAAAGAACTACTAGATTCCATCTTTTTTCGAGCGGAAATTTATAATCTTTTCTCCGACGAAATTTCGCTCTAAAAGAGTGATCCCTCTGTCCGCTCTCACAAAATAAAATATTCCGCTCCATTCGAGCGGAATTCCGCCCTTCCGTGTTTAGTGTGTATACAACTAAAGCTGCCTGAAAATTTCCAGTAGCTTGGTTAAGGAAAATCAGGCATCAGACAATTTAGAAGGATACTGGGAGCAAAAGAATAAAAGAAGAATGGCTTAAGCGAGATTGGAACACGGGCTATTCAGTTAAAAACAAATGTCGAACACCTTACCGACTTGACTAAACTGTCAGTCAAACAGTATAGAGGGTCAGAATCTCGAAGTTACTCCCACAACTTACGCAATACTCAAGTCACTTTTGTATTTATCAATTATTAGGGTTCGGAATCCACACTCATCGAGAATATTTCCTGTTTCTACGAAAATAAGCGATCAAGCTGGCGCAGCAAACACTTGAACAGTATTAGACATGTTGTTATGATATGAAGACCTTTCCCCATTTTGCACATGTGCGCAGATCACATCGGAACTGAAAACTGAGACCTTGCAATTACTCCGGGGTTTTCGAGGATTACTGCCGATAACTGCAAATACTAATATTTCTCTTGGACATCACGGAATAACTTTTCCAAAATTTTTTAACGGAATGTAATATCTTAAACTTTTTATTTGAAGAATTACAATCTTTTTCGATACATTGTTGAAATCTCAAAACATTCCCTCTTTGTTGACACTCATATCTTCCATTTCGTTTTCCGAATGATTTTAGTTCTTAGGAGCATGTTGGAGATAGAGCAAACTAGTATTATCTGGTAATGCCAAGTTCTACTAATTTTATTATGAATAGAGTAGAAGAGACGAAGAAAGTAAGTAAACTTTAACTTTTTCTACAAATTGAGTTGAGAACCATTTTAATCCTAATTGCTTAACTAAATATTGACCAAGTATTCTTTCTGTAAAGATAAAATTAGGAGTATTTATGAATGACATTAAAAATAAAGCATTCCAGGAATGTTTTCCTTCATCCCCAAGTTAGGTAAACATGGGCGGTACTTATTCTGTTCCTTAGGAATGCACTTCGCTATCACTGCACTCATAAAATATAAATATCATATCATACCATTGTTAGTGTCTGAACTCTCCAGACACCAATGTATATTGGTTATTGGAGTAATAAAAATTCAAAAACTGCATCTTATAGTGTCAAAAGAGTCATTGTTCAGAAACTGGTTATACAAAAATCGAAAATATAGAAAACGTTACCTCTTTTTAATTACCAATTTTCGCATTTTGTGATACAAAATGTAAACCTCTGATAAATTTGTTTAGACCATTTTTAGTAACTGTTGACTTCGGTTCGTCCCGATTTTGCAAGTGCAAGGCATTTATTTAAATTAGAAAAAATACAAACATCCATCCCCCCCTCCCCCCAGGAAATTCGAATCTGAAATCTTTAGGAAGATTGTCGAATGCTTCAGACCTCTCGACTACAGAGAGTTTCTCAAAGTAATTTCAGCACGATTTTCGTTTTCTGTGTAGCTTAGGTGGTAGTACGTCAGACTATGAATCAGGCGACTCGTGTTCAAATCTAGGACAGGACGCTGGAGACTTTTCTTCAATGCTTCCATGATTACGCTCTGAGGTGCACTCAGTCTCCTAGGCACCTTGGGTTGGGAACGAGTTTCGGATATCCGGATCCAAGTTTCGGGTATCCGGATTCGGATCCGAGTTTCGGATATCCGGACCCGAATCCGAAAGTATCTTGATCTGACCATCCCTAATATAAACTTCGTTCCCCCATCCGAGCTCCATAATTTTCATACACACGTAATTTATGTTCATCTGCTAGGGTCGTTCTCCAACTTTCGCAACTGTGAAGTATTACCGGTATCATGCGTTCTATATATTTTCAATTTCAACTTTTTTTTTAATCACGAGCATAGGAGTTGCTGGGCTGAATAGAAACATGCGTTGTCCGATGTTAAGCTAATTCTTTATATCTTCCGTGACCTTGTTTTTGGATGTTACACTTGCACCCAAGTATTTTAATTTGTTTACTTTTTCTATGTTCTCATTCTTATTGTTATGTATCTATAGCCTATTTCCTTCATTTCCTGTGTTCTGACTTATTATGTATTTTGCTTTCTCTACGTTCACCTGTAGATCCCATCACAGTTGGGTTACAAAAATGTCACTCTCCGCGATAAAACGAGGGAACTATTCAAGTTTAGATTTGGGAATTTTTTGTGGCGAAACATTATATTTTTGCAAATTTTGCCCACGTTTAACTACATATCAGAACAATCTTTCCCCCCAAAGTGCGTCATGTGATTGTGCATATGCAGGAATTCCGCCAGTATTTTCAATTTCAGCGGGTGGAAAATAAAAATTGGGAGGGTGTAAGTAGAGTTTTGCACGGTTTCTATCGATTTGTGACCGTATAAAATTAAAATTGCTAGCGGAGTGTTGTTAAGAATTTGGGGACTGAAACTCCCACTTGTGGAGGTTGGAGGCATTTGTAAATCAACAAATTTAAATCTGGCGCTAGGGGACGCCGGTTCAATTGCTGCTCACGCCATGCTACCTTTGTGATGGACAAATACCGTGCGCGTCGGTTTTCTTGAGGTTTTCCCTTTCCTCCCACTTTCTTCATTCCAGCAATTCATCCCATCATCATCCATCCAACCTGAGCCAAAGTTGCCTAAAGTTCTTAAAATTAAATTCAAAGTTAGATCATTTATACGATGTTTTCAATTTATTTATTTTTTGAAATAAGAAGCTATGGGTGTTTGATATTAAGATTTCCATACGGTATGTTTTGGATACCGACAATTATCAATATACCGAAATACTGAACGATGTAAATATACCGAAATACTGAACAATATTGAAATACTGAACAATATCAAAATACTGAAAAACAATGATATTGAGCGATATGGAAGTACTCATGGACGTATGTATTTAGGGGGTTGGCCTGGACCCCGAGTCCACACCCCGAAATTCCGGTGCATATGCAAAAAATAGTACAATTTTAGACGTAATTATCTATATTTTTGGTTGTTATTCACTTTTTCACAAGAACTTCGTGTTAGGTAAACATTGAAATTAATACAGAAAAATTGACAATCGCAGCGACCGGGACTCGAATCCGAATCTCGCAAATGCCGGCCGGTATGGTGTCCATTACACCACCACGGCACGTCGATTCTCTATGTATGTAGACTATTCCTCATACCTTAACACCTTTCCTGCCCCAGTAGCTGGCTACGAAGTCAAAGCACCTCATACATTTGAAGATTTTTATTGAGGAATTTGTTCTGCGACCGTGCAGCTCGGAATAATAGATGTAATTCCCTTCTAACCATTGAGCCGCGGTCCGCTCTAATCGGGTACTGTTTGGGCTTTTCCTGATAATGAAAACACAGTTGCTGCAGCTTCGCCGACTTCACGTAAAGTCAATTAACAAAGTCAATAAAGCAGCGGCAGTTTTGAGGATGGGATTAAAGCCAGCAGCAAAATGCATCTGAGCAACATTTTGATATAATTCGAGAACTGTTGAGTAGGGATGGCAGATTCGAGTTTCGGATATCCGGTCCAATTGATTGGTCCGATTTCGGTCACAGATTCAAAGACCCAGAATTCGGATTTCGTTATTATGATGCATTTGAAACTGCGATGCCAGGTTGGTAAATTATGAAAGGTTCTGGCCAATCAATACCTTCACCATCCTCTGCCTACCTCATCCCAGGCTGAGCCAAAAAAGGAGAGAGAGATAAATAATAGTATGTTGAAGGTGCCACCACGGCATTCGCCTGGGTGACTGAGGAGAAATCCCGGAGAAACATCAGTCAGGATGGTCGACCGCTGGGATCGATCCCACGACCTCCCGAATTCTACGCCAACGCTCTACTACTGGACTACGGCGGCTTGGTGATATATTTTGGTAGCTTCAACACTAATTTATACCATCTCATTTTTCATGATTAAATCATATCTTCTAATAATGATCTTTAGAACTTTTGTATTTAAAAAGAATAACCTATTTTTTCTGTAAAAAAATGTGGGCTTTTACATCCGACAATCGTATACTTTCTTTTTTTAATGAATGCTAGTGAAGCATTTTTCAAGAACTTAAAAAGCTTAAGAACTCAAGAACTTATGAATTAATAGTATCTGTTAACAATTTAACGTACTACTGTAGCCTGTGAATATATCGAATAGCTTTAATATGTCATTGTAAAAATAATATTAAAAGAAACAAACATGTAAATTGAAACTATTAAATTGAAATTACTCTTGAGTTTCGCGAAGTAAAATAAAACACGGCCTTTGATAGAATTCCAACAGAGTTAGCTGAAAGTATAAAAAGTTAAAAGTTGCGTGCGCTGACCCATTGCGCCTAATTGGTAAGACATCAAAATTGACACAAACTAGCGATAAGAATAGCACTGCAAGTTAAGACTGACCCCTGTCGTTGTTTCGAGCAATTTTTATTATTAAAAGCACGTTTAGGTGTTTTAACTTATTCAGGTGTGTTCTCCTGATTTGTACATTAATTGTTTCGTTAACAATGTAGATCACCCCCGCCATCTTGGTACGCACTGTCCATTGATTTACACGGGAATTGTTTTACTCATTTTATGCCTATCGGAAGTAGGATATTTAAGTTCTGCTTTCACAAAATTTGTCTTGGTGGTTATTTTGACTCTTGTATAGTTTTGATTTGTGAAGTTTCATCAAATATATAAGTATAATGTATTATTAATAGTTTGCTATATAAATCATAGTATGTTAACGGGAAATTTACTGCTCGTGTGTAAAATATTGCATTTCTATAAAATAGCATGAGTAAAAGAGAACATGACGATAAACTGGGCGAAAACAGAAGTATGCTCCTGAAAGATATAAGACGAGTAAAACAATTCCCATGTAAATCAATGGAAAGTGCGTACCAAGATGGCGGGGGTGATCTACATCGTTAAATGATGTTGTTTCTCTTTCTTGATTTTTCGTCTTCAAATTGCTGAATAATAGGGAGAAGCATATAGCTACGGAAATAGTACGAATTGATTGCGTCAAACCAATCAAAAGATGATTTTCGTTGTATGACGTAGGAGATTGAATTCTCAGTATTTCATTCTATATTTCTACGTAACGGAAAACCGTAGCGTTGAAATCAATATATATATATATATATATATATATATATATTATGGTGAGTCTAGATTAGGCCAAATTTGTATGCCAAAGACTGTCTTAGAACGGCGAAATCATCGGGCGTTTCTTTGCTACTCCGAACTTTGAAAACAGAAAACGAGACAAAGAGAATACGTACGCGTCAATACTTGGTACAGAAGTGAGTATATTTGTTGGCACAATGCACTATTTAAAAGACCCGATGCTCTCACAATTATTTTGGAATGTTTCTGTTATCACTGTTCACAGCGTTGCCAAATACTAAGAACTAATATTATTTTCATTGACCTTGTGGGAAAAATCTCGAAATTCTGTGTTGGTAAACGTCAAAATAGCCTAATGTTGTTAAACAGGTTTATCAAAAGTGTTATTATACCTGTTGGCAAAACATGTTTGTACTTTTTTTTCAAGCACATTGCAGCAAAAGTTTGAAACAATACTGGAATATGTATTGTGAACTATATATATTTTTAAAAATATATATCATTGATGGAGATATTTACAAAATAACCCCCCTGGCGTTAAAATTCTTGCCAGCATGAAAGAAAATATTTAAAAATTGTTTCTCTATCATTTTTCAGAAAATAAACTGTTTATAAAATAACGAGAATGTTTTTAAAATGTATTGATAATACTTCATGTTCTGTGAATACACCTTAATGACCTGCATCTAAATGCGATACTGAACTGACTGCTGCCATTGAAAATTTAATGATTATATGATGCCTGGGGGCGTAGATGACAGTTAATATCGTTTGTACACTCCCAGTCTAAACCAATATGGGACCAATTTTTCGGTTCTAACTCAGTTTTTACGCTCGATATCGCTGTGCGGCTCGTTACCTTATGTCTTGATTCTTGCAAAAAAAAAAAAAAAAAAAACCGTAAATATTATTGGCAGTATTTTCTATTGTATACAGAATAGGAATACTATTACATGAATAACTCAAGAATTACGATTTGAATCAATAAACGGGCCACACAGCAATAAGAAGCGTATAAAACTGAGTTTTAACTGAAAATTTAATCCACATATTGGATTAGACTGGAAGTGGACAAACGAGTTTAAGTATTTGCTTTCTCGTCTATCCTTCGACACTAAGCAGTCACTTCTGTCGTGTGGGTGTAAGGATTTTATTAATTTTGTATTTTATGCGTTTAAGAAAATAAGAAAAAGTAATATATATGGATTAGTTAATCGATTCGCCTAGTCTTTTTTGCACATAATTCTAGGTTCTAGGCAATTAAATAGTATACCCTATTCTGCATATAGTAGAAAATACTACAAATAATATTTACTTTTTGCAAGAATTAAGACATAAATAACAACGGGTTACACAGCGATATCAAGTCTTAAAAATTAGTAAAAACCAAAAAAATTGATCCATATAGGTTTAGACTGGAAGTGGACAAAAGAGATCAAGTGCCTCTCCGATGCCTGTCTTCATATATTCATGAAATTTTCAATGACAACAGTCAGTCCAGTATCGCTTTTAGATAGAGGTCATTGATACAAATTATGAACTTGATTATAGTAGGCTGGCAACCTATGAACAATATTAACAGTAATATTAGAAATCGATTAAGAGGGCACATGTAAATCATTTCAGATCATTTAGATGTTTCTTCTTTTGTGTCTATTTAAACCTATCTTAGTGTATTGTGCCATCAAATACAGTAATTTCTGCAGTAAGCAATTACTCAAATACATTCTCTTTTTATTTCTGAATACTCTAATAAAAACACCGTTAATAGAAAAATATTCATTCTCTTTGTTTTCTTTTCTGTTTTCAAAGTTCGGAGTAGGAAAGAAGCAACCGATGATTTCGCCGTTCTGAGAGGGTCATCACCAAAATGTGCAAGCACATAAATTTGGCCTAAACTGGACTTGCCCTTAGTTAATATGATGTACACAAAAAAGTTGTAAAATATATAAGGACGGTGAAAACGGAAATGTCCACCTCTAACAGTTGAGGATTAAGATAGTAAACACGTCATCACCAACGACGTCATACTGACAGGCTCTGACCCTACCCACTGTAAATACAACGACGAAACCAAGATTTCCCAACTCGGCTTCGTGGCCGAATGGTCAAGACGTTCGCTTTTTGAGTAAAGGGCACGGGTTTACCCCCCCCCCCCGTCGGGTCAACAGTTTTTCTTTCAAAATATATTTTTATATGTTCATATTTATTATTAATAATTGCTTTTTCGCATTTATCGTACATTATCTTAAATTAGTGGCCATGGCAAAGTGGAGGTTAGGTAAGGTTAATTGCGGTCATGTATCTTTACATTTTCTCCTCTCAAATTCCTTGCGCGAGACGCTCGTCGACTTCCGCCATATTTACTATTATAATCGCCATGTATAACTGCCTGGTACCACTGAGCAACGTCCTTCAAGGCCATCTTTTTTCCTTGTTTGCGTCACAACTTACAGTCTTGTGCAATTTCGTAGAAAGCGTCGGCAGGCATTTGAAAAAGTAAGTATTTCTATCCGATTTTGTTACTGCAATCTTTATTTATTTTCAGACTATAAACAGAAAAAATACTTGCGATTATGAAACGGATGATTGCATATATGTAAATATGTATATGCTTTGATGCGTTGGAAAGATAATGTGTGATGTTTAAGTGCGTTGTTGGAATCTGTTTCACACATTTATCGATCAAATCTGAATTCCATATTTATATAATTGGCGAATTTTATATCACTATGTAGTTCATGTGATGGTGATTTTTGAATGCATTTTAACTTAAGATCGTGCGAACATGCTTGTGTATGTGGATGCATGATCGTATGAAATAAATTCCAACAGGTAATATTACAAATGCATGCGATGTTGCATCACGTTGAGGAGCAAATTTTGATTCCTCCTTCAATGAGCAATGGAACTATGACTATTCTTGGTAAGAAATTAGTTTTGTAGCCATTTGGGCGTGTGTGAGCCTGTTCCATTGTCATTACTTCTGAGTGAAACTAGTAACGCTCTTTAACGCACGTTATCTTTCAACTTTGGCATTTATTCCTGTATATGGCATTCAGTTATTATATTTTGCCTATGTTCTGTTTATACCACTCATTCCATTGGAAATAATTCCCACAGGCACTTGTAGACACGCCTAGCGACTTACTAGTAATCCATAAGGGTTACGAAAATGCATATCGTCGTCGGAACTGCAATATCCCCTATGTGGCATTTTTTAACGTGTTTTTGCACCAGTTTATAGTTCTGTATAATCTAAAAAAAAATAATAATGTGAAAATAACTTCTACTTTTTTAGATATAACTTTAAAGTATGTAAATTGTATTCAAGACTACTACAGAAACCGGTTTTTTTTTGGCCTTCCTGAAAAATTGATGATTTGCCACATAGGGGTGTTGCAGTTCCGACGACATATTATATCGTCAAAAACACACCCACGCTTGTTGATCAAGAGACTGAATCCTGGTGTTATGTGGTGGGATAGTACAATTTTAGGCATTTTGTATTAGGAATTACACCTTAAATTACAGTGCACGCACTTTCCCATAAATTAAAAATATTCTTTTTTACCTTTAAGTTTTTTTTGTGGACCATAAGGTAAAAACCGGGGTCTTTTTTATATTGGGCAAATTTTAGCTTTACTGCACCATTTTCCGTCCACTACAGCTTCAAAAGTAAATAAATACAGCCTCTGATGAGTGGATCGATCGCCTCGTGCTTTTAATTAATCTTTGTTTAGATCCATGCTGTATTCTGGAAATCATTTCAATTTTTTGTGAGGCTCAGTTATTCAGTGCTTGTGTGAACGCGCACATTCAACATTCATTGTTTACATCGTTAGGAGGAAGAAGAGCAATGTATCAACGAAGCTTTTATAATTAACAAACTGATATTTTATCATAGATAGATGTCCACATGTTGAAAGAGTAAACATACTGTGGCTAGTTTAAATGTACAAAAGTTCGACGTGGAGCCAGTACATGGCTATTATGACTATTAACTGGAATCAACGAGCATCGTTGTTATAGGTTTGGATATCCATGACAAATTGAAAACAATGAAGTGATTTCAACAATGAACAAGAAAGAAAATAAAAATCGCCACCGGTAGAACTCTTGAATTGGTTATGAACTTTCTTCCCTGAAAGTTTCAACACCCTAGGCTTGAATTCGTAGCAGCAGCATTGAAATTTTGTGCAACGAGAAAAATGCATTAGGCATATACGGTGATGGTGCTGTCATCTTTTGTTGAAGATAAATGCTTTATATTAGCCTTAAGAAATAGAATAAGCAAATGCTTAGGTGATCTAGGACCAGACTGAAACTAGCCCTAGTATTACCTTCAGTAAGTGATGCGTATGCGCGAACAAGAGTTTGTGTGCTATGTTAAAAGATTTCACATAGACTTGTTCGCGCAAACACCTTAAGTGTCTGTCATTTTTTTTTTTTTATATATATTTTGTTTTTGCTTCTGGCATAATTTACAAGCGATGTTTCCTCTGTTTGAAATAACTAAGCAACACTCTTTCTTTTGCATGCCTTGAACTTGGGCTCTTTGTTAGATTTTATTTTACTTTAGTTGTGTTACATGTTTAGTATACAAGTGTGGCCGGGTACTGGGACTTAGCGACTACTTACTGATAACACGTAGCTGGAAACTTGTTTTTGGTTTCTGATCAGATTTATTTTCTAACTGGTTACAAAGATTTTTTTTTTCTTTTACACAACATATAGCGTTTACGTACGGCTTTAACTCCATGCTATGTATTTACGAAAAACTCCCTTTTTGTATCTTTTGTGCATATTTACATATCAATGTCGGGATTTTTGTCCGGAAAGTAGCCGGAAACTACTTAGCGAGCTAATACCAGAGTTCGCCAAGGTGGTCCACCCCAGTAAAACGGTTTTTAAAGGAAGGGGGGGGGGGGAATTGGGTCCATTTTAAAATCCAGTGTTTTTGTTTTTAAATTACTTAAATGTTGGCACTACACAGAGGTGCATGCATAATAATGAAATCCATTGTATTTTAGATTGTTGAGAATGCAATCACGTCTGTCATTGTAACTTGAGAATAATGTTGCTATCTATACATCAATCTGCCATGAAATGTTCCTAGAAACCACATGACGAAGTTAGTTTTGGCATAACTAATCCTGTACGACAGAATGACACTTGAAATTTACCTGGATAATGTGTGAGACGAATGATAAGAAAACTTTCTGTTAAAACAGTTGAAGAAACGAAAACCAAAAAATCACAAAAATATTTCCCAACATAGCTGTAACCTCTAATATAACGGTTTGGTTTTCGTTGCTTCAACTGTTTTAACAGAAAACTTTTCATCATTCGTCTCACACATTTGGTCGTACAGGATTAGTTATTCCAAAACTTACTACGCCATTGGGATTCTTGAAACTTTCCAGTGCAGACTGTCAGTATCTATTAATAGCCATTTTCTTTCAGTATATTAACAGTTTGGGCGCGCAACGCATGTTTCTATTTAGTCCAGAAACTCCTAACCTCGCGATAAATATCAAGGAAGTTGCTGTTATTCTGCCAGTAATTTTTTACGGTTACAAAAGTTGGAGTAGCAGATGAACATATATTACGAGTGTTTGAAAGTAAGGGTTTGAGAAAGATATACGGGCCGAAATAGGACAAAATGACTGGAGGGTGGAGGAAACTGCATTTGAAGAACTTCACACAGACTGTATGACTCACCCGATGTTGTAAAAATAATTAAGTCTCGACGAATAAGATGGGAGGGCCATGTAGCTCGGATTGGAGAAAAATGAAGATTGTATTCAATCTTGGTTGAAAAGCCGGAGGGAAAGAGACCGTTGGGAAGACCTAGATAACGTTGAGGACAATGTTGGAAGGGATCTTTGAGAAGTAGGTGTTTGTGATAAAAACTTGCTTGATCTTGCACAAGATAGATCCCGATGGCGAACGTTTGTTACTACGGCGAAGAACTTGCGGGTAAGCCATAGGGTAAGTGAAAGAGAAGACGTTTTTCGTACTCTGTTATCGATTTACTTGTTCTCTATTCCATCTTTCTCGGGTCCCTTTGTTATTTGTTGACCATAGCAGCTACAATTTTGACTGTGATGATTTACCTAGGCACTGCCCACATACGAGTTTTCATCAATATTGGGAACTAACTTGGGGATCACGTGTAAAATCTCTCTCATTGACTTCACATGTACAAAACCGTAAAATGAAATATCTTCGCCCCAAATATTGCAAGTTAATATCTCTGATATTGGGCTACATGTTTGCCAAATTTGGTAAAAATACCAAAATGAGTGGTCTTGCCTAGTGAGCGAAAGTTGCCATTATACGTGAAAATAAAAGACCCTGTCAATGGCGGAATGACGGGACTTTTCTTGGGTCCCGAGCCAAGCCGTGGCGTGCATCAAGTTCACATACCATGAAGTAGGCCACCCCATACAAAACAAGCCTGCTCCAAGCTTCCCGATTCCACAGTAGTGACACACCGTTACCTACACAGCAATACATTTACATGCATTCACATTTTACTTCTAAAACCCGTCTGGGCCCAGGTGTTTTTTTTTTTAAAGAATACCCCCCCCTCCCGTTTTTTTCTCAAACCCTGGATGATACAAACGATTATGGATATGAGTGTTTTCAATAGAGCATAAATGGTTAAAGAAAAGTATCTTGGGATGGTCGTCCCTGTTAATTTGATTTTGTATAATATCCTGAACGAACTTGTTAGCTTCTAATGACGGGCGTACTGATTTTGGTAGTGTGAGCCCGGAACTCAGGGTTTGCCGAGTTGGGCCCACTTGAAAAAATAAAACAGTAGGTGTTTTCATTAATTTTTATCTTTAAATAATTCCTGAAATGACGGCACTTTACAGAAGTGCATGAAGGAAACCAGTGCATTTTAGATTGTTTGAATACAGTCACGACTGCCATTCTACTGTAGAGTAATATTGCTGTCTACAGTCGACAGCATTTTACCTTCGTGATATTGAAATATAAGAAAGTTTTGGAGCTCAATCAGTACTCAACTGCTTTTCATCTGTTGATTCTTTAACTGACTAGAACTAATTAACTCTTCCAACTGAAAGATGATAGATTTTAATGCTCTTTACTTTCATACTTTGCAATTACTACCAATGACATTATTGTTAAAGTTTATCATATAATTGTAGACTACATCTTTGTTGTATGAAATTCAGTGCAAAATTACTACACACTACAAGTATTATTAATAATAACAATAAAATTTTCAAACTGATACAATATTGATACAGCACTTGCAGAGACGGACTGACCCGACCGGGAACCCAGGAATTCCCAGGTGGGCCCCAACCCATTTGTCTTGGTAGCGTAATGTTACCCAATAGAGAAACCCACACTTGATCCACTTCTGCTTCAACTGATAACGTGACGTCTTGTCACCAACATAAAGACAGAGCTGAAGTTATAATCTCATCAGGTCTACTGTAGTGCTCTCACAAAAAGCGAAGAAGGTGCCGTGTAAAGTTTCATAGTAAGGTCTTTAATAATTTATATTCTTTTAAGGCACTTTAATTTATATTTACTTAATACTTTGTTTGAAGACGTGATCAGTACTTTAAGGGTCCTTGGAAGTTATTTTGGCGGGCCCACGCGTCATAACGCTCACTACCACAAAGGACCTTTGGTTACCAGTCCGCTCCTGAGCACTTATTATCCAGAACCCAGAGCTAACAAGGAAATCATATAATAAAGAAAACAATATTATGGTTACAGCATCTGTTGTGGTCTGTGGTAGGTGTGCTGGACGGCAAGTGAAAATGGGAAAGTTGAGCGGCAATTCAGATCCTGCTCGTGCCGCGGTGGTTCAGTGGTAGAGCGCTCACTTCTGGTGCGTTGGGTCCTTGGTTCTATCGCGACCTGTCCCCATGTGGTGAACGAACATTATGTGCCTGTGCGTGGGTTTTCTCGGAGTACTCCCGGTTCCTCTCATTTTCTTTATTCCACCAAAGCCCCCATGATTCAGCCTGAGCCAAAATTGCTAAAGGCCTTAAAATATCTATTTTTTTTAATCAGAACCTGCTCAGACGTATCAGTGAAACGATCCCGAATGGGGTTCTCCCTAATTTTCTTCAGTCTCTTCTGTGAATGGCGAAATGCTGGAACCTACAATTACCTTGGACTCCGAACCACGCTGCGGCATGAATCCAGTTAACATACCATGAAGTGAGCTCACCCCCCCGAAAAAAAAAGACCGAGGTCGGCTCTTTTTTCTTTTTTTTTCAAACCCTGCCGAAACCACTTCACTTCTTTCATGAGACCCCGGCGAAATACTAGAGTTATTTAGTAGGTAAAAAGATAGCGGAATACTATTACCGTCAACGTACTTTGCTACAAGTCACGGAGATAATGTCGAGTCTGCGATTACGGTTAGGTCAGATCAGGTATATTGCAGTTTGTGGCAGCCATCTATTTTATTTTGCCACATGTACGCATTTACTAATTCCGTTGCAGATAATTCACACAGGCACTTATAAACAACTATGGGTATCCTCAATTGAAAAGTGAGTTACGAAAATACTTTTGGTAATTATTGACGTAAATACGTACTCCAATTGATAATCGTATGGTGGCATACGGAGGAATGCTCGTGGCATAACAGCATTCCTCCAATAAAAAAAAGAAATACTGTGGAGAAGCGAAGACGGGTTAGGTAAAGACGAGTTGAAATTTCTTCATTATACGCTACGCACATCGTGATTTTAATACCCAGTCCATGTGCCTAACCTCAAGGCGGATGCACGAAAAATTCCCACTTACGTTTCGCTTAGTCATTCGACACTTCTTTGACTCAAATCTGGATTTTTATTTAGCGTACCAAACTCTTAGAAAGCGCATTCCGACCAAATTTACTCCAGAGAATGTTTGGGAATACGCTACTTCCTTTGATGAATTCAGTGCACAAGTGTGGATACTCAGTGTGGATACAGCATGTTTTGAAGTCTTTGAGGGTACTTTAAATAGGTATAAATTGTCCTTGCATTCACATTACCTTTTGAGTTTACATATCGTCGCTTAAGAAACAACACCGCCTATGTGCCAAAAAGAGCACACGTTTCACAAGTTTTCAGTAGACAAAAGCTGAAGGATATAGGCTTTGTTGTTTTAGTATAGGAAATAGCCGGTGTTTGAAACAAGATGATAGCAGCGCATTCTGTTTGATTTTTGTCTAAATACGTCGTGAGAACGTGTTAAATGCATGGAGAAACAAAAAATATCATCAGTTTTGCAAAATGTCGCTTAGGCGGTGTTGTTTCTTAAGCGACGATATTCAGCATTTTACACTTTCGAAGTATAATTTTTCAGCAATGAAGGAGCAACATTTGTTGAAGTATATTCAACGCAGTATAACAGAAGTAATTACTCTTATTGCTACTGCGTACAATTTTTCATATTTTTCTGAAGATATGTTAGTAACAAAGCATCGGTGTACACTATTAAGTGCTAATTTCGCGATCTATAGAAATATTCCTTGCACTTTTGTTTCATTTGGATCAGGCGTCAAATTTTTGCTTTCCCATGGTTTCACCTCAGTTATGCCAGCCATACAGCAATAATGCTGTTACCGCCCATAAAATTTTAACTTACAAGCCACAGACGCACAGAGGTAATTAGAGATCTGGAGAGAATTAAGGATAAACAAATAAACCACTATTAATCATAATCAGGGCCCATAGGGTATTCCGTATATTTTTTCGTGAAGAAAGAAAGGGATTACTTTTAATGTGTTTTGTAGATGTGTCGATACCAGAATGCTTTGGTGCCACTTTCACAATGGCGTCGTCTCAAAATGGCGGCTTGAGCTTTCATAAAAGGTGCGATATCTCTGGTCTCCCTTCACCAATTTTTTAAATAGTAGATAATTTTATACTCCTTAATTTTGACTATCACAAATTATCTGGTATTGTCAATAGTTTTTAATTAAAATGTGAACAGTGATATTTCTCATTTTCTTTGTATAGAGGTCAATTCAACACACATTTTTTACGTCACCCTCTCAGATTTCTATGATTTTTGGCTAATTTATATATATGTATTTATTCTTTCTCTCTCTTTCTGCCTCTTTTCATGAAGATAGGAAGTAAAATTGCAGGTTCCCCGATTTTTCGCGCCGCCGACCAACGACCCTCTTGAGTCTATTAAGTGATATGATATGTATTATTACTCTGCAATTTTATGCAACCGTGTCATGTGTCATATCAAATGAAAGCTTATTACAAGAGCTTTAAGATGAGCCCTCTCCGAGCATCTAACACCAATCATTGCTGAGTAATAAGTTATTTTGTAAAGGAAAATGTACCTTTTTGTGATTTTTGAACTTGCATAGAACGAAAACCATTGAGTCAAAAAATCTGAAGAATAAGAGATTCTCGAAAGTTACTAGCAATAAAACAAGAATCATAGAAACTGAGAGGGCGAGGTAGACAAGGTGTGTTGAATTGACCTTTATACAAAGAAAGTGAGAAAAATCATTTTTCACATTTTAATTAAAAACTTGACAATACGATACAATTTGTGATAATCAAAATTAAGGAGTATTAAATTGTCAAATAAAAAAAAATTGTGAAGGGAGACCAGAAAAATTGCATTTTTATGAAAGCTCAAGCCGCCATTACTCAGCGGCCGACCATCCTGACTAAGGTTTTTCCAAGTTTTTTCCTGTCACCAGGCAAATGCCGGGATGGCACCTTTAACATAGGCCCTGGCCGACACCTTTCCAACTCCATTCGTTTCCTATCCCGGCCTGAGCCTTGGATGCCTAAAGGCCATAATTATTTTTTTAAAAAATTCAAGCCGCCATTTTGAAACCACCATTGTGAAGTGGCACCAAATCATTCTGGTATCCTGACACATCTAGAAACACGTTAAAAGTAGTCCCTTGCTTTCTTCACAAAGTAGCATACGGGACTAAAATTTTTACCCTATGGTCCCCGACTATGTCTGTTCTGGTGGTTGGTGTGCAGGACGGTCAAGTGGCACTGTGATGGTTGCGCGGCAATTAAAACCCTGCTTAGGCGAACCCAGAGGGACCATTCCGAATCGGGTTCTCTCTTTTTCCGCAGTCTCATCTGGTGAATTTCGGAATGCGAGAATCTACAAGTATCTTTTTTTCTGCTAACCACGCCGCTGTTTGAATCATGCACAGACTATTAAGTGAGGTCAACCCCCCTCCCAACAGAGACAAAACAGGCCCGCCCCGAGCCTCCCGATTCCACAGTAGTGACACACTGTTACCAAGAAAATGTTCTGAATCATATATGACAGAGCGTAATATTTTATATCAAAGTTTCTTCAACTATTTTTCCAACTGTTTATTTTCCAGACTAGATCAAAATGGCAGATAACGACGACCTTCTCGACTACGAGGACGAGGATCAGCCAGAGCAGACAGTGGTTGATGGATCTGGTGATACTACCACAAAGGAAAAAGTTAAAGGAACGTACGTTTCCATTCACAGTTCTGGTTTTCGAGATTTTCTTCTTAAACCAGAAATTCTGCGTGCTATTGTGGATTGCGGTTTTGAGCATCCTTCGGAAGGTATGTTATGCCCTTACCAGTACTCTTAATTCCATAGTATTTTTTGGCGTACTGTTCGTGTAGAAATCTTGCATGCAAGTTTATTCAGATTGAAGTGGTATGGGCCCTAGATTTTATGTAATTCTGGCCGTAGCTCAGTTGGTGGTGTTTATTTCGTAATAGGAAAGCTGAGGGAACCGGGGCAGGGCGGTGCGGTGAAAGATCCGGGAAGGATCAGTCTAGAAATTGCAAAGAAACAGTAAGTTTCAATTACAGGGTGTTTACCACCCTGAAAAACCTGGAATACTTAGGGAATTTTCTAAATTTTAAAAACTCTTTATCTATAATTTATGAGAGAAAGTTAGGAAAAATTATGAGGTGAACCTGTCTACAGTTGGTAGAAGCACTGCCTCAGCAAGACGGAGGTCGTGGGTTCAATTTGCACTGCTGACCGATTTTCTTTATGTATTAAAATCTTCTGTTTTAAAGAAATTATTATTTTTTTTTTCACTTGTGAAATACCAATAATGTTAAAGATGCTTGGACTGGTGGTGGGATTAAAAAAAATGCCATTTACATGTTCCACTATACTAAGAACTCAGCGAATTTGGAAAAAGTTACCACGGAAAACCTGGTAAACTCAGAATTTCGAGTAACGAAATTAGTAGACACCATGAATTTGAAGATCTGTCACGCCAGACGAATATGTGTATTGCATGAATGTTGTCACATCTAAATAGGTTTGTAGTTTTGTTAAGTGTTAATCTAGTAAGTATGGTTTCTTAAAAATAGTTACATCTTAGTGCATGACACGCAAATAAGTATTCATCACATTACTGTTTAGTAACATTGAAACCACTTCTTTTTAATTTTTAAGTTTTCTAAATAATTTATAATGTAGAAAAGTGTTGATATTGAAAATCTTCAGTACGTATTTGTGTTCGGTAAACAGTGTTCTTCTAATACAGTGATGATTATGTTAACATGAATATAATGACTGAGAAAGGCATTCCCCCACTGAGTGTTGGAAGAACACACACAAGACTTGTCAGGAAATTTGATAGCTTATGCGCAGTGTATTATGATTGGCCTCTTACGCACTTGTCTTGGCAGTTAAATGCGATATTAAAATAAATAAAATAATAATAATAATACTCCGTATGAACAGATCAGTGGTTTCAAATTATTCTTAAATAGTACTGTTTGTACTTGTAAAAAGTCAAGTCGAGAATTTAATTCTTTAACACGGAAGCATTTCAACGATACGTTCCTTTTGTTTAGGTAATATAATCAGAAATCGTTAGAAATAGATGCATAAGTTCTGAAATAGTTTAGATATCACACGTTTGTGAATCCAGCTGCAATAACAGTGTCTGAATGCCATGAAAGTAAGTGACGCTTAGCGATCGAGTGAATTTAATTGAGTAGTACGT
Source organism: Lepisma saccharinum (assembly GCA_022664845.1). Classification (NCBI taxonomy): domain Eukaryota; kingdom Metazoa; phylum Arthropoda; class Insecta; order Zygentoma; family Lepismatidae; genus Lepisma; species Lepisma saccharinum. Next base: position 61,549 of record JAGDQP010007035.1, read on the forward strand.
AAAAAGAAAGAACAAATTTAATAATTCAAGTTTATTTTATTGAATCGGCATACCGCGAAGATTCTGAAAGATTTCCCTTGAGTATAGGTATTCGGGTATATGTGTGATGGTATTGTAAAATGCTTTCTTGTCTAATAGTGGCGAGCAGAGAGAGCCTACAAGGTAATTGTCCTTACTTTACAGTTCAGCATGAATGCATACCACAGGCTGTTCTGGGAATGGATATTTTATGTCAAGCCAAGTCGGGAATGGGGAAGACAGCAGTTTTTGTTTTAGCAACGTTGCAACAGTTGGAACCATCAGAGAATCAAGTGTATGTGTTAGTCATGTGTCATACAAGAGAGCTAGCATTCCAGATCAGCAAAGAATACGAAAGATTTTCCAAGTATATGCCACAAATTAAGGTAAGTTCTTACCTGGAATTTGTAATTTTCACATATTTCATGGGTTTCTTAATCGATTTTGATCCTAGTATTATTGTCGCTTAGATTTGTGGGGGTTAAAGTCTAAAATAACTTAATCGTACGTATACGTTTAGAATCGTAAGTAAACTAAATGTAACAATATCGATTAGATTTTACCATATTATTTACGTTTAAGGACCACAGGAAAAACATGCTTTGTTTGATTTTACTGAAGGGCGTTTTAAATGTTTACCACCAAACTTTCATAAACCTGCACATTAAACACAGATTTGCTTGTAACGGACGGACCATGCGTATTCTCTTTTTATACAATAAATAGTTAAAGACCCTTGAAAGAACAAATGGATGACACTCCTGTCTGGGGAAAAATGGACATACCCCCCCACCCTTTGGTCTTCATACTTCATATCAAGTATAAACTCTACATTAATGTTTCAATTAAACATTAGTTAATAGTTTGAATAACTATAACAACTTTGTTTCCGTCCTCTTAAAGTCTGCGTTTCATATTTCTGTGAATATACGTGAGAAACCTATGAGCGCTTGTACTCACTTCAAAACAGTCTGTAAACTTCATTTCAACTTCTTCTCTTTTTCTTTGTTACATTTGTAAGATTTTTGAAAAAATAAACTAAACCGGTAAATATTTGACCAAGTGTGGTCACGTATTGTATGTGTTTCTGCAGTTTGGGAAATTTTTCATTGATACTCGCAAATTTAAGTTCGTTACCTACTTTTCTTTAATGCAGAGACGTAGCTCTAACCTTTGAGGGAGTTGATTTAGGGTGGGATGGGGTCAGTCAGTATGAAATGTACAGTGGAGGACTTAAAAGCGGACCACAGTATGTGATTTAAGGAACTGAGAGTCTTTCATAGGTTTATTTAATACATTTGTGTTAGTACTTTCAACCTGTAGTGTGTAATGTCCCCGGGCTGCTCTAACGAAAGTAGGTAGACTCATCAGCAAACCAGGGGCCCGCGGCGCCCTGTTGCAAAAAAAGGGGGCTTGCCCAAACTCAACGTGGTCAAACCTACCTTGGAGACAAGCCGAGATAACGAAAGAAAACCGCCATCGGACCAGAAGGCAGGGAGGGTACCTACCCATCAGCACCCTGCTTCAGCCACATCGAAGGCAGAACACATACTAGTCTAGACCACAAAGCATGCATGCAAGAAGTGCCAAGAACGCAGAAAGTTGTCAAAAGCACAAGGCTAAAACACGAAGAAAAGCATCCGCCCCCATAAAAAAGGGGGGGGGGGTAGAGACGCAGGCGAGAACATCCCGCTAGAAAGCAGAACACAAAAGCTATTTTAGTGACCTAACGCAACTAGGCCCCTAAAATAGTAACAAGGCTCAACACAGCCGCGAACTAGTTAATATTTAACACGAAAATTTGGATGCATTAAAGTAATTTGACTACTCTGTTGCTGAAGCATTGGATCAAATATCAAACTTCATCTGCAATTACTTTCACATATAATTGAAATAACACTTCGCGGACTGAAATAGCGAAGGGTTGGGAACCTTTCCAGCAATACCAGTGATGGTAGTCTACCTACATCATAATAAAACCCTTGACACAAGAAAAATCTGGTAAAAATATAATTTATTTTTACTTAATTGTGACAAACGCAAGGCAAAAGACTGATTGCTGAATTTTCTTGGGGGGGGGGGGGGAAGTTTCCGAAGAGAATCTCTTGAACATCAAAACGAGCATTAAAGATGCTGTCAATTTCACATAACAAAAGGGTAAATTAATTATATACAGAATAGCTCTGTCCAAGTACAGAGGATATAATTCACATATTTAATTTTCAGGTGAAATAAGTTACTTTACTTTTCAAAACGTAGTAGACATTCTAAACTTGAGCCCAGGTAAATCAAAATTTCCACAATTACTGATTAATAACGTTTCTTTCAACGAAAAGATTTTATTTACAATGTAGCTACTGGGCAACAGTTTAGTTTGATATTTTCAAAACGTTGTTAAAACATTTCGTATGTAATTTCAATTTTTAAACTTTATTCACCCTAACCTTCAATACAGATAATACAAAGATGGTCTACTAGGGTTGAATTAGATATTAATTTACAATACGAGTTTCTCTAAGTTCTGCTATCAGAGAAATGTGATATTTAGTATTTATCAGACAAATTACTCAAAAATAAAATGAATAATTATACTGTCTGCATATTAGGCACCCTGTTGAAATCAAGACTATATGCAATATCTTAAGTTTACTGTATTGTATAAACATTGTCCTACCACCTAACAACCTTCCCTATACCACAGTTTGAAAACCCCTGATTTAGAAGGTTGTCTGTTTTTGTTTCCGACTACCTACTCAAAATCATGTAATTATATTTGGGCCAAATATAATTAAGCCCCAGACATGCTATTTTTACGTAAAATTAGGAATTTCAAGCAATGACTAAATGAGTCTGTGATCCAAATATAGACATATACAGATTGTTAACAGAATTTGACCGACAGTCTTTACTTGTGAATTCCTGGTATACAAACAAGGGGAAAGACGAATTTCAATTTCGCTTGATTGTGGAGGTTCCGGGGTAGTAATTTGAATCCCAGATCCATTTCTTACTATGGAAATAAATTGAATATTTCTAAATAAATTGTAAGAGATACATTGTTTTCAAGAGTTACTTTGTGTAATTGCGGTAGATAAAGTTGAAATGTTATGTTATCTGTAGTGTGACCAGGGATAGATTGTTGGAATTGGAAAACTGATTTTTAAAATTACACTACATCATTTATTTTGTACTTTTTAGCGAGGTTGAACATCAAAGTGATAATAAATGCAGAATGTGTTGCAAACATTTGAATAAGATGTTCATAATGCATATTTTTTTAGTTCACCAGAATTTTAAGATTTCTTTACTTTTGTGCTGTAAGTGGAACTTAAGGCACCTAAGTTGTTGTTACATTTTATTCGACTACGTACATCAGAACCTAACTTAGAAATGTGATTGAAAGCTCTATGATGTGATATTTAGAATGAGTGTTTTCGATGAGTGGTCGTTTACAGAGCTGAGAGCAATCAGTCACCTTAAGCTAATAGAGGATTGTTCCATCTTAACCGTTGTGTTATAGATGACTTGTTCAACGTTGAGGGACTAATTCTGC